>MUZC01004741.1:335297-372503 GCA_002072015.1 Radix auricularia | reverse complement strand
GTGGGGCGTTGTTTTAGTGTCTGGGGGGATATGTTTTGGGCGTATTGTCCTTGTCGAATTGACGGCGCGCCCTTTTTGATTCATTGAGTTTATCATTGAATGGCGGAAACCTATAAATAGAACCTTTGAATATTCAGTATAGCTAATCTCATTTCATGTCGGAATGATATTAATAAAACATCCGGGTTGTTCCGTTTGGCTAATTTCTTAATAGCTCTCCTGTACTTCTCCGTTTGTGAGTCAGCACAGTGGTTCTCAACTTATACCGACAATTGATCATAGCTTTACACTACGAACGATTTGTATAAACACAATTTACCTTTATATGTAAGTTACAATACCTTTTAGCAACCTAGTTTTACAAATACTTTTTCTAAAAGTTGTAATTTTACGAAATGTAATTAAAGGCGCCTTCCGTCTTGAAAGGACATTTCAACCTGTTTTGTATCGTGGAATAACTAACGAAAGCCAACTTTCTCATTAACCACTGCTGGCCTTAGTTTAGGCAACTGGGTGCTGACGATAGCATACAAGAAATACGTGTGCAATTTCTCATGGCCCGTGGAGCGTGACTTAAGCGGACGTCGCTGCTGTCGCAACTTTGAAGTCCATTGATGATAAGATTTCTGTACGTTTGCATATGCTATGTGTATTAAAACACCGGTACCCTTGTTTTGGCAGCTTGCTGAGGTCGTTTAGTCATACATGATAAAATATACATCGACTTTTATGTTAAAGATAGGGCACTAACGCTGTTATTCATATGTCATTGCGTGGTGTCACTATTACTTGGAGAAAGTGTAATGCATACTTTAAAAAAAAAGTATCACTAGGAAGTTTTGCTTGTGGGTGACTGTAATACAAATGATGATTTTGACATACATTTCCAAAATATGTGTACATTTGCGATTGCCTTTGTGGGGCTTGAGCTAGAACATAATCTTATGTATATTTTAGTGCTTGTATCTATTACTCGGGAAAGGTCACATTTTCACGTCCACTTTTGTATGTTCGCGTGACACCATGATTAACTGCTGTCCTTCTGCGTCCATCGTTTGAAAAAACTCACGGCAACAACACAACCTTTGTGATCCATTGTGCCGGAGCAATGTGCTCTTACTAAAACTTTATGATCCATTGTGCGGAGCAATGTGCTCTTACTAAAACTTTATGATCCATTGTGCCGGAGCAATGTGCTCTTACTAAAACTTTATGATCCATTGTGCCGGAGCAATGTGCTCTTACAACGCAAAACATTAGAGCGCTTAGTTTTCCCGAAAATAACTATTTTTTAATTTAAAAAATATTTTTCTAAAAATGTCCATTTAATTAGATTTCTTACTTTATAGATCTACACAGAGTTTAATTTAACTACTCATAAAGAATATAAATGCGCATTTAAAAACTAAAAATAATTTGTAATGATATAGATCTACATCTAGATCTATTTAGCTTTGCATTGAACTATTTGAAATTGCATTTTTCCTCAATTTCATTTCTTCTTCAGTTTAAATTAAAAAAAAAAAAAAGATTTCGAAGTTGCTATAAACAGCATCTGATCTCAATAGATGTTTAAGTCTTCATCAGTTCTATATGTTCTAAGAGTTCATTAGTTCTAGATATTTAAGTGTTCATCAGTTCTAGATGTTTAAGTGTTCATCAGTTCTAGATGTTTAAATGTTCATCAGTTCTAGATGTTTAAGTGTTCATCAGTTCTAGATGTTTAAGTGTTCATCAGTTCTAGATGTTTAAGTGTTCATCAGTTCTAGATATTTAAGTGTTCATCAGTTCTAGATGTTTAAGTATTCATCAGTTCTAGATGTTTAAGAGTTCATCAGTTCTAGATGTTTAAGAGTTCATCAGTTCTAGATGTTTAAGAGTTCATCAGTTCTAGATGTTTAAGTGTTCATCAGTTCTAGATGTTTAAGTGTTCATCAGTTTAAGTATTACGTTTTTAGAAACTATTTCGGTCACTTAAGAGAAATGATCTTCACTAATATAGCTAATGGGGTCGGGGGTGGCTTTCAAAAGACATGGCTAACATTTTTTTTTTAGATTCCGAATTTTCAGAAATTGAGCACGTGGGGGCGCTCTTCGATTTACTGCAATAATATAATCTTAAATGTAAAGAGAGCTATTGTTACAAATCCGTTAATAGTAATAATAGAAAGCTGAGTTACAATAGTTTCACAAGTCTAGTTTTTACAGGAATGAGTAAAATTTTAAAGTTAAATGTTTAAACCTTCAGGTTTCCTTATTCATCTTGACCAATGTCGCTTGTGATTTTATCCGATATCTCGTTAAGCCTTAAACTATAAATACGTGAGAAATAAGAGGCTAGTATCAGTGGCGTCGCTAGGGGGTGCGGTGGGGGCGGGCCACCCCGGGTGACAACATCCGGAGGGTGACGAGAGAATGTAAAACTCTATATCTTCCCGTTATTTGGCACTGGGAAAACTCGGAGGAGTTCTTTGGGTTAAATCATGAGGGGTTGACACCATGAGCTACCGCCCCGGGTGACACCATGAGCTACCACCCCGGGTGACACCATGAGCTACCGCCCCGGGTGACACCAACCCTAGTGACGCCTCTGGCTAGTATACGATGTCAACCGGGTTTACAAACGGCTGCTTTGTTGATGTCCTTAAGATAAATTACTGGTACCGGTCAAGCAAATTTTTCTAATTCCCTCCTATTTTACATGAAACATATTGTCCTAAACAGTCGCGCAGTTTCCCTTCATAAATGAGCCATTTCAAATAATAAAGTGGGCCGTATGCGATCCGCACGCCGAGGGTACGGGCAACCAAAACTGAATTTTTGAGAAGTGAATTGCTGGGATATGCAGCTCAGATATTGGCATACAAACTTTTGAACTTCACCAACTGTAGTTATCACTGTTAACAAAGGACTATGATATAACTTTCCTCTCATCTTCGAAAGGCAACAAAAAAAATGTATTTGAAAATAACCTGAAACTATGACACAATCATCAAGAATCCAATTGTAAGCAAAATTAAGTGTAAAACTCACGCTACAACAGATTATTGCAGTTTCTTTAATCAGAAATTTTTTTTTCAAAGAACTGATTCATCCTTTAAGAAATAATTGTAAGATTTTTTTAAATAACATACAACAATGTTACAGTCGGTCCGTACCGCTCCGACCTTGTTCATGTGCGGGACACCCTGACAGTATCGCACTGCATCTTAAAAGCCCCACCCCCTTTCATCTGTCGGTGATACTCCCCGTCCATTAGGCGTCCCTTCTTGTCACATCGTATCCCTATCACGTGACAACTTTATAGCTGAAAGCCTGGTCAAGCAGGTGCATACTTTATGTGTATATTTTGATACTGTAACAAAAAAAATGCACTCACAACACTAGTTTGGAACTGCACTTGTTGCATGACTGTAACAAAACTATATGATTATTTACACAAATCATCGCTCACCTTAATTTCCTAAAAAAGAACAAAAGTTGAGCATGCGCGTTTTGCCAAACAGCTGTATAGCCGCAGCTAACCTGTTCATAAAACATGTAGACCTACCTTACACATCGCTTTTACACCATTTCCAAACTGTTGTGCAAACAAGCGAAACCACTTTAAAGCGGCAATTTATCTTCCAACTTTTTACAACTTCCTGCAACTACTTTGAATGATTTCGACTCTCTTGTTGCTATTTTGTTAATGCAAAGTCATTTGTCCGACTCCTGAGATAAATCTTCTTGTGTTTTAATCAAGAACGATTTTTTTAAAATTAAAGACATATCTTACTAATCTGCCTTAATTTATCTTGTCTTGATTATTGAATATGCATGGCAACTGAATTTTGTCCAACCAGTTTCATATGTAATGTTGTTATTATCACCATGTCATGATTTAAGGAATCTTGCCATTAGAGCATGCCTGACATGGGCTCTAGCGACGAAGATGACGATGATGTCATTAAATATTGCAAGCAAGTGAAAGAAAGAAAAACATGAATGAACATATGAAACGCCAATTTTTATTTCATAATGATATGCTTAATTTGAATTCTGTTTTTAAAGTTTTTGCTCAGACGTAACGAAAATGCCATGTCTATAGATCTACTTTGTTACACTTTCTATGAATGTGCTTTATTTAAAAACGAAATTGTGCGTTTTCCTAATTGCATGTTTTTGTAAGTCCTTTAAAGTTTACAATTGTAAATGTTAAATCCGATGTAGACTTTGCCTTAATATTTTTAAAAATGTATTTCCCCAGTGATCTGAATGAACACACCATCCTGAGAAACCTCAGACAGCGCTATGAAAGGGAGCTCATCTATGTAAGTAACTTTGTCGAACGGGCATTTTGCTCCGGAATCCAATATTTACTTCTTCCTGTGGGAACTTTGTCGCCCAATAGAATGCTTAGACTTACATCCATTCGACTTTAGCCAAGGAATGACGTTAATGAGAATGCAGAAATTGTGCTCTTGTACAAACAGTGTCTTCATCTCTAAACAGTCTGACACAATCATATAAATAATAAAAGTGATTAATTGATTTCTAAATCCAATAGACAACGATCTTTTGATCATAAGTACTTTTTGTCTGTATTAAATTTAAAATATGAAATATATGTTTTTTTTATTTAACACATATGAATTGTGAATATATCCACCATCCATTCAGCAAAAAGATATTGTTCAACAAAGAAGGCGTTAAATTTGATTAATGTGTTTATGGGACTATCCACTGAAGAGTTTCTTGTATCTAATTGTCACGCTGTTTTCCTTGTTAGTAGTTCTCATTTCCCAGTAGATGAACCTTCACTATTATGTTATGATAGAAAGTGTGATTGAAGAACGGACGTAGAAAATGAAAGTACGCGCATTTTTCTATAGTTTACAGAAAAAGAAAAATCTCGATTACGTAAACATTTTTGTCGACTTATCCTCAAATTATAAAAGAACTGAGGCTTATAATACTTTTCAGATGTTAACAAAAATTTCGGATACTTAAAAAAAAACACAACAAATTCACAGTTATGTATTTCAATGAGGATAACAACAAAAAAGTTGTTTGAAGTTTTTTAAAAATTTGCCAGTGGCAGTGACTAATGATCTTATTAGATAGCCAAAACAAATAGCCTTCCTCAGTGCATTACTGTAAGAAGTTATTTCACGATAATATGTGTGAATGTCTCAGCATCAGTCTATCGCCACCAACCACAGAACTGTTGCTGGACAAGAGACTCTGAGGTTTTATGTAAATGACTTCCCAAGGTAGCAGCTCCTTACCCCGAGGGCTGGACATTAACCGACGGGCGTACGCCAAACCTGATCCAAACCGCCAACATCAAACACCTTATCAGATTTTCAACAACAAAAAATGTTTTGGGGTAGGGAATGGGATGGGTGAGAACACCTGTGTATTTTAAGTTACCCTGTCACAGAGGTGTGACATCAGACGGAAACTATTAAGTACTAGAAGTTAGTTTTCAATCGTGCACAATTATTTTTTAAATATAAAAAATGTATCACTCCATAGTGGGTGAGTTTCTGCTTTATGATGTAATTCTTTTGGCTTTCTTTCCTATGATCTGTTAGTGATCTCTTTTAACATACATGTATTCCTCAGTCAAGTCTTTTAATTACACAAATGTGTGAGTGTGTGTGTTGATTTTTATTAGCCTATTTATTTATTTATTTTTTGTGGGGACGGGGAGGGTGGTGGGTATCTTATATTCAATACTCGGTTGCAGGCCAAATAAAACATGTGCATGAAATTGTGTTTTTAAAAAAATATTTTTTTCATATCTTTGTCTTTAATCCTGAAACATTAGTTGTTCCTCTTGAACGTGTCATTTGTCAAATCTATCTTCACCTGATCCATCGGCTTGTTTGCACGTGAATGCTAATTGGCCGGATTTTAGGGATTTAACATGGATTCAATATTTCATCGACGTTGGGTCGCTTTCAGAAGAGTTTGATTTCGATCTCAGTGCATAATGTGTTAATAACTTGAATGTGTTTTTTTTAATGCACCGAAATAATGGAATGTTACAAAACAATAACGCCAACGTAAAAAAACAAACAAATTATTCACGGGCCCTTGGGGTTATTTTAGTGCAAATAAAATATTGAGCAAAATAAAATGAAAATTGTAGTAGCAGTAGCAGTAATAATAATAATAATAATAATAATAATAATAATAATAATAATAATAATAATAATAATAACAATAACAACAACAACAACAAATTAAATACTTAAAGTAGAGACGACGGTAGAGACGAAATTACATTCGATCTTTTAATACACAATAAAAGGAAAAAGTAATCGCTCGTTATGGGGAAATATAAAGTCATTTTTTTAATTAACAAAAAAGATACAGAAACAGCTTCAAACAGCATAAAAGAAAGGTTTACGTTTTTAATTTTGAATCACTTCCCTATTACAAAAGAATATAGAGCGATTTATCATTTGTAAATATCAGAAATGGGTTTGGGTTGAATTTAATGCTTGGAAATAAATATTTTGGCTGACATTGTTAAAAGTTTATATCTGACAGGCTTCAGCAACTAAGTATTTCTGGCCGCCTAGGATCTTATAGTTGACAATGAATGTATGTCAAGGTCCCTCCAACTTTAAAAAGCCCACAGAGCTGCTATACGACTCTCAAGACATTGGTATTTTAAGGGACCTGTTAATGCCCGCAGGCCTCCTAGGCGAGTCAACAATTCACGCGGGATCAATTAACCACCCTAAGCCCTTAAGATAATTACTCCAGATTACCACAGGTTCTTAATCGTGTCTACCGTCTTTGACCCTGACGTTGTCCGGTCAGGTCCAAAGTTAGGTTCAAATCTCACACCATTAACCCACTAACGACGATGGAAACAAAGGTAGGGGCTTGACCGGGTCACAATCTCTTCCAACAGAATGGGGAGGGAGGAAAGGGGTAGGGGAGTGGCGGATTTACATCTCATATTTAAAAATAAATAAATAAAACAACTGAATTTACTGTTATTAATAATTTTGGTTCAAATGGAACTTAACAACAAATATTCTTGATTCTTAATGTTTATTTTCCATGTTTGCGACGTGTTGCCAGTAGGTAATTATATGATGTTCAATTATTTGTTGCTAGTATTACTGGGCGGATCAAGCTTTTAGCTGCACTCTGCCATCCAAACATTCTGAAGTTAGCCGGAAGTGCTACCCGCCAGGTAACGAAAAAGTTGCGGCCCAGGTCTCCTCCCCACCCACGAGCTAGGCCAGTGCAATAAGCTCATTGCTATTGCCCTTATGATAGTTATATAACGTCAGTCCAAGAATGACAATTACAATTAACAGACTGCCATGGCTGAGCATAGACAACGAACATTAACTTAGGCAGAGTATGTCCCCCGTCCACGACACACCTTTAAAATTTTTAATCATCTTTATTTTCATAAATATGTACAGAGAACTCAAATAGTTAACTTCGTTCTGTATCCGCCACTGCATACATAAATATTATTGTGTACTGAGCTGAATGGAGTTAACAGTGTGTAGTGGGCTAGACGCCAGTAACACGAATGTGAACACGATGGAAACAAAAGGGGCCACAGTTCATACTGGAGGGGGGGGAGCCTATCAAATGGTGTGTAAATATTTCAATATTGTCACAAGGTATACGCCAGAAAAGTTGAGAAGCTCCTTTCAAATCCTCGCAGGCGTGGAAATGAGAGGGGGATATGTCGAGTGTGGTGATTGGTTGTTACTATTTTAAACTCTACTTGTACGTACGTCTTGCTGAGTTTTCTTCTAACGCACATGGCACCAGGGCTGCAGGCAGGGGCGGATTAAGACTGCACGGGGCCCCGGGCTGCAATGAAATGGGGGCCCTGTCCAGCCAGCGTCCCTTAAAATAAAATTATTGTTAACAGCTAATATAGGACTGTAACTAAATATTAATAATGAAAAAAAAATAAACGAACAGGAAGAAATAACTGTTTAAAGTGTTTGTGGTATATTACAATTGAGTGTGAAAAGAAAATTTTTATCTTCCACTGCTGGGAATCGAACCCCAAACCGGTTGCATCACGCGCCTGTACTCTCTCCACACGGCCAGCGTAACTTGACTAAATTGAGAAATTTTAAATATATAAACTATACTTCATGCTATGTTTTCTAAGGGAGCCAATTAAATCACGTTTTATCGATTATTAACACTATCAGTAGTATCCGGTCTGATTCGCTATCAGTTGTATAGTTAATATTTATAAATTTTTATTTTTTTTATATTTTCAAGGGTTCGTGCAAACATTTGTACACTTTTATTATAAATATAAAAAGTTCGGGGGCTCCTAAACCGTCGGGGGCCCCTGGCTTTAGCCCGCTCAGCCCCCCCCCCCTTAATCCGCCATAGGCTGCAGGTCTGACCATCCGCATTCACCCCCCTTTCCCCCAACTATTCCTTTCATCATTCCCCTTTTGCCCCCTCGTGTAGTATGGTCACGCCATACGTTTCTCTCGTGTCGTGACGTCACGCCATTCGGTTTCTCCGCGTGACGTCGAAGACTTTAGTGGTGATGATTCAGTGACACCCAATATAAAGCCGTGACGTAAGGGCGTGGTGGGCTGGGCACACGGGGGTCGGTGACAACACTAAGGTGAGGGTCATACACTTACAGTGGGAAGTTCGTAATGTTATATCTTAAACCAGGGCTTCTAAAGCTGCCTCATTAAACAGTTCACAAAGCCACTGAGTTCCCTAAGCTGGAAGGGGGTAATTTGCCCACTCATTAGTCAACTTAAGATTGCTTGAATATAAAACATAAGTTCTGTTGTTGCTTTTAAAAAATTAAATTATGTGTTAGAACTTTAAAGGCATCGACAATTTTTTGTTTTATTTGTTATCTAGTCTCGGAAACTTCACATTTGTTAATGATCGAATCCCTTTGAAGATGCTGGCTTACAATACCAAGGTTCGCCAATAGTCAAAGAATTTATCTTGACCGAAGAGAGCAAATATACGATGTTAAAGGTGCAGCACGTCGGTTGATAGATAAACCTTGTCCAAACTTGTCACTCCGAGCTTGGAGAACCCAATAATAAAAAGTGTACGTGCTCCTATATAGGGGTTTTGAGGAACCAAAGTCATGTTTACCAGTCACGTGAACTTATCTTAGGTTTCTGGCTATATATTAGATATAATGAATTATAATGTGATCTACGGTTAATTTAAACTGTACTGCGTAATGCACAAGTCTTTCGGTCATAAGGCAGCCATCAGTGCTTGCTTGCAATGAACTAAAGGGCGTTGAGGCACCATTTAAAAAAAACTATAACAAACCATTAAATGAAGATAGAGCAAAAATAAGAATTAACAAGATCAAGTAGATCTATAGCAATGTGTTACATCAAATAGTTTGGATAGGTTAACTTTTGTGGCTCATCTCTTTTTACTTTATAATTTATAACAATGTAAATTCAGAAATTAAAAATTAGTACTCCATTACTGAGCTTAGCGACAATATACCGAGTATAGCTTACGTTGTTTCTTAAAGTCATCCTAAATTGTTTATTACGGCTGGACAGAAACCGTTTTAAATACAATAGATTATATATCTATGTACTATTCAACTCCTTTTTATCGGCGATAACTTTAGTATTACTTTTCGTTAAACTAAATTGTATGGCAAGAGAATAGAAACTGAACGATAGTTTCAAATACCATCTGATTTCTAAGTACTGCATGCTAGCGGGCTCTGTCTGTTTCTCAGAAGTTTATCTCGATGATGCGATAACGTATTAATAGTTCAACCCAACATGAGGTCACATATCCGCCCTTCCCGCTTCGTTCAATCTTTTGTGTGCCTAAAGTCTTTCACCTGGTCCTGGATAAATTCATAGAAATTCTCCCGGCATGTTGTCGCCTCTGTTGCGAAATGCTCATCGACACGGCCGAGTTATCAGGTTCTATCCGTTGGTCCAGAGCCACACTCAGCAATTTTTCACAATCCGGCTACACTTTTTAGATGAGGATTAAGATGATACTAAACAGAATTGGACTGCAGTAAGACTTTTTTTAAAAAATGAGATATACACTACACACAAACAATTTTGGGATTAAAACAATTATCTCTAATAATGGACAAATACATTTGTAAAAGTTTCAGCAAATGCCCTTATCAGTTAAAGTAAATTTTTAAAACGTAATGCAGTTAAATTTACTTTATATACTATCTACTAAAACATGGAAAATTAATTGAGTAAAGGAAAAAAGAATAGAAATATAGGCAAAATAAGATAAAATGCTTAACAACTGGAAGGAATTTTTTAAAGCCATTATATGAACTTCACCGTCTTGTGTTTCTGTCTGTCTGTCGAAGTCTCGAGGAAAAAACAAAATTTAAAAAATGACCCACTTCCCGTGATTCTATCGAGTTAAAATTTTGCACATAGAATTTAGTCATGTAACAATGCATTGAATTTAAATTTCCAATGTAGCGTAATTAAATTAATGAATTTTTAGATGATCTCTATGCAGCATGTAAATGTTTGTGCTAGTCTTTCGCGCGGTGCGTATTATATTGAACATACTTCGTGCGGTGCATATTATATTGAACATAATTTTATAATATGTTCACGAGCTGTAAATGTTTATGCTATTCTGTGGCGCGGTGCATATTATATTGAAAATAATCAACACTTTTAGTTATGTCTAATAAATAAGGGATTAATAGTTTATATTCAAAAACTTTATTTTTACGGGTTGTTTAATTATAAGTTACAGTTTGAAAAACTCAAAGCTGGAAAAAGATTTTACTTTTACAGTAACGAAAAATTAATAATTTGACTTAAGGCATATGGAGCGTACCAAATCTTTTTAGTAGTCTATTTTCCATATAGATCATATCGGGTGTTTCACTCGCATATAAGATGTCAGTATCTGCAAAGCAAAAACGCATGTCGTGGTTAGAGACATGTCAAAATAAACACATCTTAAAATATATCTAGGCTATTACTTCAGTCATGAGTCACCTTGTCAATGAACAACATATTTAAAAACGAAACAATAATTGGGCGCCAACAACAAGGATAATGTCTGTCTGAGCTTCAATAGTTGTCGGGATGGACCACGAACATCAACGTATCATTTGTTGATATCAGCAAACAGGACTTCAGCTTATCAACTTATCTCTCAACATTGTAGTTATCAGACATACGGAAGATGGCGCAAGATTAATTCAGCAGGGCACGAATTCCAATGTGTCAATGGCCAATAAACTTGAATGTATCCTAGTTATCCCCCCCTCACAAACCTTTCAAAGCTATAAATCTTTATGAATAATTTAAATATCATGATCAATATAAACTAAACTTGGTTTTAAAAAATAAAAAAAATAAAATAAGTAATAAAAGTAAAAGATTTAGAAATCAATTAAGCACAATCGTGCCTTGAAGAAAGTTATCTTTTTTTAATTAAAAAAAAAATAATATATTTTTTAAATAAAAATATTTTTTAAAAAGTTTTTAAGATACCACGTTTTGTGAACTAAAAAGAAGAAAATAAATTTTTTCTTGGGCTATGTTGGAACTTCCCTTCCCCTGGGCTGAGCCAGAACTGTTTTGTTGGATGCACATTGTGGACATTTTGTACATACACACTCTTACACACCAAAATATTTTCGAACTGAAAACGTCGGGCGCATTCGGCTGAAATTTGGTCTATTAATGCTATTACATTAAACTTTTCAGTTTCAAATTCCTCCACAGTCTATATATGATACGCCCCACGTTTTCAGTTCGAAAATATTTTGGTGTGTAAGAGTGTGTATGTACAAAATGTCCACAATGTGCATCCAACAAAACAGTTCTGGCTCAGCCCAGGGGAAGGGAAGTTCCAACATAGCCCAAGAAAAAATTTATTTTCTTCTTTTTAGTTCACAAAACGTGGTATCTTAAAAACTTTTTTAAAAATATTTTTATTTTATACTTTTTAGTTCAAATTTAATGTCTTTAAGACATGGGAAATAACTAAAAAAATGAAAATTCCCTGGTTATGTTACTTCCCTTGAAATTTCCATGTTAATGACGTCATACATCTTTATTTTTAGTATAATTACTATAATTAAGTAGAATTGAGTACTATAATTAATGAAATATTAAATTGTCATGTGAATCAAGTATGCATGCAAAATTTCATCAAAATTGGATGATCAGAAGTGGTTCAAAAAAGGAATTCAATTTTTGCCCCGGACAGACAAGAAAGCAAACTAATAAAAACGTGGTAAAAAAAAGATTAACTTCCAAGCAAACTTTCAATCACTGCCATCTTTAAACAACCTCAACCATATTAGCCTTAAATTTTAATGAAGTTAATTTAAAAAAATTAATTGCATCGGAACAAAACAAAAAGTACGGAAGACGCCTGTTGACGTGTTCAGCTAAAAGTAAACAATCAATAGTTGAAACTACTCATTGATTCTTGTCGTCGTCTCCGCTCTAGCTAGACTCGTGGAGGATCCTGTTTAATTGATATTATCGATGGGTTCTTGGATGTGTGGCTGGGTAAAACCTAAGGCGGAGTTCAAGGACAAGTCGAAATAAAATAAAAACTACAAAAACCTGTTTCTTGATGGAACGTCTGGCCCGTTATTTTTACACGTGCATGTAACAGTTTGCGTTAACTGACAAGGGATAGTGCCATTTATATATTTTTAAAAGAAGATTGCAATGAGCATCATATTTTACACATTAACCATATTTTTTTTTGAACATGGGATGGCTGCCGGCGTACAAACATCCCGCCGCCCCTATAATAACCAAATCTTCTATATACATGATAAGACGCATCTGTTGTCTGTTTGTTCACTATTAACTCAAGATCCAGACAAACAATTAAAGTGAAATTTGGTACACGTAAACAAAATTATATTGGAAAGGTTCTTAAACAGGTTTCGTTCAATAAATTCACACTCATGGGCGCCGGGGGCCCAAAAACGTTTTTTTCCTTATTTGAGCTTTATAAAAATTGGAAATGACTAATCCTCCTATTTCCCGTGTCTGTAGAAGCATGAAACTTTGGCAAGCCTTTAAGTACACTCTCTCGATGATAATTTGCGAAAAAGAATTTTAAAATTCCCATCCTTGGGTTGCGTAGGGCCAAAATGTAGTTTGTTTTTTCTTATATTATAAACAACTCATCACTAATTCTCCGATTTTCCGGGTAGATAAAAACATGAAACTTAGGCAAGTTATTGAGCACACTCTCCCTACAATAATGGAGGAAAAGACTTTAAAATTCTCGCTTATGAAGCGCCGAGGGCCCAAATGTACTTTTTTAAGCGCATTTTCGAGAAGTCGAATGCGCTATTGCACCCGTTTTGTCCGTCTGTCATCACCTATGATCACAGCATCCATAAGTCCTAGACCCATGATGTATATATGTTTTTTGTATGTCCTGACCTGCCATTTGTGCATCAACACTCAGTTACTCGATCCGTTAAAAAAAACCGTTAAAACTACCAAAAAACTTTGCGAATCGAGAGGTAACACTGGCGCAGGGAACGGCCGCCATTGCCGGAAGTCGAATACATCATTTTTCAAGCATTCAAGAGTGGTGCGAAGGCGTGCAAAAGAATTAGTTTTTTTGTTGTTTTTTTTTGTTGACGTCATTAGAATATGTGTAAAAGTTTAGAGAGTTTTACGTCATCATTTGTGGTGACTTGTAGTTAGATTGAAGAGAAAATAAAATTTTTTAAAATGTAAAGAAATGACTTTTAAATTTAAAAAATTTTCAGGTATATTCATTACACAAGAAAATTCATAAAAATATGTCTAAAATCTAAACACAATTACTGATAACTACATAATGCTGATATCTAACATAAGTGCTGATACATAATACGAAAATGCGCTAACACGTCCTGAGTTCCAAAAGGGACCAGGCTTAACATGATTTTTTTTACTTAAATGAGCTATATTAACAAAAATCCAGACAAAAAATAACGTGAAATTTACTACGCGTACACAACATTGCATGTGGAAGGTTATTAAACAGTTTTCGTTTAAAATTCACGCTCATGTGGCCCCGGGGGCCCAAAAACGTTTTCTTTTTTTTTTACTTCTATGGGCTAAAAAAATCACAAATTATCCTATTTCCGATTAGGTAGAAGCATTACATTTTTGGAAGTTGTTTTGTACAGTTCTGCGATGGTAACAGGCGGAAAAAATATTTAAATTATCACTTACTAGGAGCCGGGGCCAAAATGTAGTTTTTTTTGTTGTAAAATGGGCTATAAACAATGAAAATTACTAATTCTCTAAATTCGCGTATCGGTAGAAGCATAAAACTTTGGGAAGTTGAGTAATACACATCCGCAACGGTAAGAGGTGTAAAAAAAATTAAATTTTCACTCCCCTGGGGGCCGGGGCCCAAATGTATTTTTTCCTTTTATTAAAAGGGACTTATTCTCCAATTTACCGTGTAGGTAGACGCATGAAACTTTTGGAAAGTTGTTGAGGAGGCTCTCACGACGATCATTAATGAATAAGAATCGTTTAACTCCTGCTCATGTGGGGCCGGGGCCCAATTTTTTTTCTTATATGGGCTTTATAAAAATTGAAAATTACTAATTCTCCTATTTCCGAGTAGGCAGAAGCATGAAATTTTTGGAAGTTGTTGAGTACACTTCGGCAATGGTAAGAGGCGAAAAGATATTTGAATTATCACTTACAGGGAGCCGGGGGCCCAAATGTAATTTTTAAAATTTATATACGCTTCATATACAAACTGAAAATCACCTATTCTACTATTTCCCGTGTATGTAGAAGAGTAAAAATTCGGAAATTTGTTAAGTAAACTACCACGATGAAGCAGTCATAATTTATGTGCGAGTCTCTTGGGATTGCTGGTATAGACTTGCATACACTATGCTTTTCTCGTGGGCAGTTGTATGTGGCCTGCTACAGAGTGGGCAAAGAGGAAAATCTTTTTTTACACACTCCTATTTGGAACTGCCAAAATGTTATCGGTCACATTGCTTCAAGATAAATGTACCCTTTTATTGTTTTCAAATAAAAAGTTTTGTATGCTTCTACAGAAAACCTTATTTAAAACCCGTGTGAAGCCGGGTACTTGCATCTAGTATGTTGTTGTTGTTCGTTGTTGTTCGTCCGTCGAATCGACGATGACCACTCTAGTCATCCGAGGGTTGCTGAGACTGGTTTAGCCTATGTGTGCGCAGATGGCTGACGAGACCGATTCTGGCACGGAAAGTTCGTGAACAGAAGGGACATGGGATGAGTGGGTTGTCTCCCGGAGGGTTGACAACACGGGCCTTTCGGGCTTGCCTCTTCTTTTCTGCGGCGTTGATCCTGTTTGCCTCGCGTGTCCTGGCACCTTCGTGGATGGATTGACGCCAGGTGGCCTGGTCCAATGCAACTTCCTCCCGGCTGGGTTTATTGCAAACGCTTTCAGAGACGCTTTCAATGTGTCTTTAAAGCGTTTCTTTTGTCCACCATGGGACCGCTGGCCATGCTGGAGCTCGCCATAAAAGAGTCTCTTTGGTAGTCTCTCATTTGGCATTCGGGTTAGGTGCCCTGCCCAGCGAAGCTGTGACTGCATCAGGAGGGTGCAGATGCCTCGGAGGCCAGCTTTGTTTAGTATCATGGTGTCTGGAGTTTTGTCCTGCCACTTTATGCCCAGGATCTTCCTGAGGCTTGTTGTGTGAAAGTGGTTCAGCTTTTTAGCATGGCGTTGATATACGGTCCATGTTTCGCATGCATAAAGCAGTGTAGGGAGCACCACTGCCCTATATACTTTCACTTTGGTCTGGATGGTAATGCCTCTTCTATTCCAGACATTCTGGTACAACCTGCCAAAAGTGGAGCTGGCCCTGGCAATTCTGACATTCACTTCGTCATCGATGGTGACATTTTGTGACAGTGTGCTGCCTAGGTATGTGAAGCGTTTCACTGCGTTGAGTTTCTGGTTGTTGACAGTGATGTTGGGCTCAACATAAGGCTTTCCAGGCGCGGGTTGATAAAGGACTTCAGTCTTCTTTGTGTTAATTGTCAGGCCAAAGTTAGTGCAGGTGCTGAAGAACAAGTTAACACTGCGTTTCCTGTCATCCTCTGAGGCAGTATTGAGGGCACAATCGTCTGCAAATAGCAGGTCCCTGATTGTGTCTGTCCTGACCTTGGTTTTTGCCTGAAGCCTCCGAAGGTTGAACAGTTTGCCATCCGTACGGTACCTCAGTTTAACACCAACATCCTCGTTTCTGAAGGCCTCTGTCAGCATGGCAGAAAACATGATGCTAAATAGCGTTGGTGCCAGGACGCATCTAGTATGTATATAAACGGCAAAAGACCAACAAAAAAAATTGTTCAAAAATCGTCAAATTTTATTTGAATATTCACTAAAAAGATTTTAATTATATTCTTAAAATTTAAAATCAATTTTTAAACAGCTTCAAGTGAGATGGGCAAATATAAAACCTTGGGGGTAACATTAACATAATGGTAGGTTATACCATGTGGTAAAGCATTTTATTAATGCAATTTCCTTATGGGAAAAATGCGTGTATATATATTTGAATATATTTCTGTGCTGTCTGTTCGAGTTTGAGCACGCAACTCCTAAACCATACCAGGCAGAAGGTTCGGGTCCTTTGCAAATATGTTAATGAGGTCCCAAGGATGTGCACGAGCAAGAAATAAAAATGCCGAAAAGGTTTACTGAATTTCCTGGAAATTAAAAACAACATACAATTTCAGTATTTTGTCAATTTCTCGCCAACCATAACATCTATCGGGTTGAAATAAATGCCAAACGATAGCTAACAATTGGGGCTGCGGAAATTAGATATTAATTTCTCTATTAATTGTTAAAATATTTTAACTATTATGATTTTTAAAATGATTAATCGACCCACTAGGCTACTTACAAATGCACTGTAAGTCAAAAAGTAAAATATTTCGGCCGATAAATATAAACTGGACGATTACACTAACATTTTGGTGTTAAACTATTGACCGACGTGATTGTTCAAAATGTTGATAAAGTTTATGTGTACATTGAGAGAAATCGTTTGTCTATCATGCAATGCCCCCTCTAAGTCTAAGCTTCAATGGTCCGTGTGCAGAATTTTAAAAAAAAATAATAATAATAATAATATAAAAAAAATAAATAAAAAAAAACAACAACAACTTGTGCAAAGTTGCACAACGTTAATTTTTTGTACAATATGTTACAAAATTTGCTGCGCGGACGCGGTGATTCAATAAAAAAAAACTCCTGTGTGGCGTCCGTCAAATATCTTCGCAGCCGCGCTGCTTAAAGGGAACATTGCTTCCATGGTTCTAACACTTCGCTTACTTACATGTCACCTGCAAATCAAACATTCAGTATCAGAAACTTCAACTGAGACAATTTAAAGCTATGTAAACGATTGCTCAGCTCAGCTGGTTGTATTGTCAATAAGACCCGCTAATCACTTGTACTCGTACCAAATAATGCCAATACACTTGTCTGTTTGCGTTGTTGCTTAATATTTGTCATATAAAGAAGATATTCCAGTGTTATTTCGATTTTTGACAAGTGCATTTAATGAATGTTACTTATGATACCATAAATTTCAATTTTGGCTTTAATCGAAATTAAAGATTAATTAAGCGTTAATTTTCAAAAGTTAACGATTACGTTTGAATTAATTGTTAACAAACAGTCCTACTAATAATATTTAGAACAATGTTGCAGAACGAATTTTTGAAAAATCTCTTCTCGTTCGACTCCCGCAATTTTAGCAGCAACTTGTAGATAGCAATTAATTTGTTTTGTTTCAGAATTATTGATTTTAATTGACTTTTAATGTAATCTAGAATGCTAGTTAATGGGGGGTTTTAAACTTTGTAAATGCTAAAGCAAGTTTTAGATAGCAATTGTTTTTGTTAATTAGTAAATAAAAATTAATTAAATAAAGTAAACGTTTCTTGTTACATGTATTTTGTAAGTTGTTGGCCATAGAAATAAACCAAAAGAGCCGCAACGGTAGTAACAAGTGTTATGGAGAAAGGGGGAAAAGGGAAGAACGCTTAAAGTCTCAATAAAGCTCTTGTTTTAAGAAACGATTTATACTGCTTGCACATTGTGTGTGAGCAGATGGAGGGAGAGGAAACCGTGATCATCCAATATAAAATTGGCCGTAAGAAATTAAATGTTGGTGTCGAATCTATATGTGGTTTTGATGATTCTCTCGCAAAGAGCAAAGTTTCGCCTGGTATCGGTATCAGCTCGTCAATATTTTGGTTAACGTGCGGCAATGTCACCACACACCGCCCGCCACCACTTACCATATGTTTGGTCAAGTGTTAAATAATTTAATCTTGTTTCACGTCTATTTGATAGCTCAGTTTTTTCGTAAATCCCAATTTTTTAAATTAAAAATTGTTTATTTTGTGTGCATTAGCTTTTGTTTTGTTTAACGGTGAAAAATAGATTGATAGACAGAGATATATAAAAGTTTTAAAAAATTAAAACGCATAAATCTTCTTAAATACCAGAGAAATATATACGATGATAAAGTCTCTTTTCAAGTTTTGACGTTAAAAATGATTTTGATGTGGATTAAAAAAACAAAAGTAACACTAGAGGCGTCACAAGGTTGGTATCACCCGGGGCGCTAGCTCATGGTGTCACCCCCCTCACGACTTACCCCATAGAACTCTTCCGAGTCTTCCAGTGCCAAATAACGGTATCAAATAGAAATTTACATTTTGGTGTCACCCTTTGTGATAGTGTCACCCGGGGTGGACCTCCCCCACTGCACCCCCTAGTGACGCCACCGAGTAACACGTTTTCTAAATCAGCCGCTGTCATTCACACTGAGATAAGTATTTTTAGCATATTTAAATAGCCCCCTTTGAAGTGCATCATTCATCAGAACATGACTTGTTCAGATGAGGTTAAAAAACAACAACATACAAATTGTGACATCAAACACACATGAAATATTCCCAGACGAAAACATCAATGGTTTTTATTTTTTATTTTTTTTAAACATAGGGTAGGGGCTAAGGTCACTTTAGGCCTCTTAAATTTAAAGATACAATGGAAATCTCCGTGCTAAACATTAACTTCATGGGGCTTGATGTTTTAGAGGTCTTGTGATCAGTGAGTCAGTCGGTCGAAGGTATGACTTTTTTTCTTCAAAAGCAAAAAGTTTAAAATAAAATTTAAAAAAAAAAAAAAAAAAAAANTTCCCAATGACAAACAAATTAGTACTTGATCTCCACTACAAAACACTAAAAAGAAAGCGTAAACTGACCCCCCCCCCTTTCTCCTTTCCGGCACCCTTGATTTTCCCACTTGATACTTAAAGGTTTTGGATAAACTCCACAGCCCCACAAGTCTTCACCTAGCGGTTCGGATTAATTATATCAACATGTTTCCTTTACTACGCCTAATCTGTCCAACACACATTATTCCCCCCCCCTCCCAAAGTCCCTCAGCTATTTCTTCCCAGCCTATCTACCTTCCAATTAAATCAATAACCGAACCAATCACGATATTTGACTCCAGGAATTGGAGTTTACGTGTTATCACACCACTCAAGTGACGCACTAACAAAAACATTGATATTTATAAACCTTGTTTTGGTTTAGGTAAGCGCAAAGGGGAAAGAATGAAAGCTAATGAACTACAAAATAGTTCTGGAGCGCTTTAAACGTTGAATTGACTGGGCAGTGGCGGATTTAGCTATAGGGCGGGGAGGGGGCGAGTTGCCCCCCCCCCCGCGCTCCAGTTGGGTCTAAAATGCCCCCCCCTGAGACGCCCTCATGAATACTAAAAAGGTGTAGCTAGAGCAGAAAAAAGATGGCTAAACACGAAAATTTTAATCAACACTAAACTCCAATACGACTATATTGGCCTGCTAAATATCGTATTCCAAACTGTAATATCTGGTTTAGTCAGTCAGGAAGTCGCTAAGTGGAAAAGAATAGAGAAATATAGAAACGAATGATAGACGTGGCGTTTTTCTTGATTCTTAGCAAAACAAGGTTTGCCATTCAGAGTACACAGAGAAAATTCTTGCTTGAGACTTTAGTGATGGTAGTTGTAGAAATACTTAAAATATTTGTTAAATCTTAAGTTTATTAGCCAGCTATGATTCCAATTTGGACAGTCATCTAGAGTTTAAAAGAAAAATGAAATTTATTTAAGTAATGATGTGCACATTGATTTAATTCAATCATTTGCATCTGAATTATCGGCAGGTATTGATAATAAAGTTAAGTCTTTACATTTCTTTTCTGTAATTATCGATTAAACCATTGATATATCTAAAATTGATAAGATGTCACTTATTGTTCAGTTTCAAAATCAGGAAATGTTGTGGAAAGATTTATAGGCTTTTATACTTTTGTAAACAGCAATGCTGCATCCGCATTTGCTGAGAAGATTCTAACGGAACTACACATTACAAAAGCGAAACAGTGATATCACAATATGAGGAGGAAAGGCATATGATGGTGCATCTGTGATGTCTGGAATTAAGAGTGGCCTTCAAACTTTCACACAATGCCATCTGTGTTCATTGCTGTGCCCATGTTTTAAATTTGGTCACTCTCGAAGCAATGTCCGTAAACAGTGATGTATACAGTTGTTTTGGCACAGCTGAAAGGTTGTATGCATTCTTTACGTCTAGTTTACCACGTCTACATACTCTTAAAAAACATCATAAATCTGAATGTGAATCAACAGTAGATACTTTGAACTAAAATGACTTTCTGATACAAGATGGTCGAGCCGTAGGCCCTAAGTAAGCATGCAGTTGATGCAGTTATTGGATCATTCTCTGCTGTTCTAGCCACTCTAGAAGATATAAATTCAAGGGCATCGACATAACATAAAGGAAGTGTCAGAACAGAAGCCATTGCACAATCTGCTTTAATAACAAAATATTCTTTTGTTTTTTATGCTATTTGTACAAAAGTTAATGTTGATATTTCATGTTATCAAACCACTTGCAGCTCAAGAGTATTGACATTGCAATTGCAAAACAATTAATCGATGTTGGAAGAAATAAGTTTGTTGAAATGAGAAGCGATCAAGCTATTTATAATTCTGAAAGTAGATATCTAATCATTTATTAACGAAAATTGTTCGAAACTAGATGTTAAAAACAAAATTTAAAGAAACGCGACTTGCAGAAAATAAAAGTAGGGCAGGTGACAGGTGAACTTAGTAGAGATGAAAGGGCTAATGATCCAACTAACAGTTTTAAATCTGAAACGTACTTCAATATCTTGGATACACTTCTAAAATAAATAAATGATCGATTTAATGACTTTAGGGGCGCAGCTATTTATTTCTATTGTATTGATCCATTATAAATGTCGGAAGAAAAATAAAGATCCTCTTCGAAGTTTATGCAAAATTTACAAACACATTAACCTAGAAGAAGCAATCGTTGAATATTATACCTTCAAAGATTTTTATGCATCACAACGTCCATCACTATCTAGTGAGCTACGACTTAAAGAGATTCTGCCATTCTTGACTGAAAAATAAATGGCATCAAGTCTCTATAGTTTGTCAATATTCTATAAAAATTTACTTGAATCTTCCTGTTAGCAATGATTGAAAATCATCAAAAATTATTTGCGCTCAACAATGACAAACGAACGTCTGTCTGGATTGCCATTAATTTCAAATGAACGTGATCTAGGTAAGAACGTTGACTTTGAATCAACGATAAATCGTTTCGCTTCACATAGAAAGGAATTTAAATAAGGCTCAGGGCTCTATATAATTTCGTATAAACTAAGTTTCTTTCTTAGATCAATAAATATACTATTGAAATAAATTTACGTTACTATTTTGAAAACATATCTGTTTATATTTATTTCTTCTGTTTGAATTGTTTGTTAATTTGGAAAATTTACTAAATTAGTAGGCTAATAATTAGTATTGACAAGGGCTGCGGAAATGAACGATTAATTTCTCGACTAATCCTTAAAAAGTTTAAGCATTAAATTATTTTTAACCATTAATCGACCCATCACTTAAAAGTAATTGGAAGTCAAAGAGTTAAAAAAAAAAAAAGCGGCTGATAAATAATAAATTTCCTGAAGATTACACGAACCTTTTGGTTTTAAAATATTGACTGGCGGCATGTTCAAAATGTTAATAAATTTCGCCTACTTATCAAAGCAAATGAAAAGCGTATTAAGCTAATGGCAGTAATGGCGTTTGACTCTGAGACAGAAATGACGACAGCTCTTCTGATGAATTACTGCGTTACAAAATGGAGATGAACGTTATTGAATCCATTATCCAGTACAATGGTGGAAAAATAATAAACACCGATATCCGATTATGCCATTCCTTGCCAAGACCGTTTTGAGCATACCAGGTTGAGTTTTCTCAGTTCCATGTGAATGATTGTTCAACTCGGCTCGTTATATTGTCAATTAGATCCGCTCATCACATGAACCTAATAATGTCAACACACCTGTCTTTTTCCGTAGTTGATTAAAAGAAATATTTAAAGGAGACATGCCAGCGTTATTTAGATTTTCAAGAAGAAAGTGAAGTAAGTGTTACTTTTGACATCATAAATTAAAATTTTTGGCTTTAATCGAAATTAACGATTAATTAATCGTTATTTTTTCAAAAGTTAACAATTAAATTTTAATTAATCGTTAACAGCCCTAGTATTTACCCAATGCTCTGATATTAGTAAAATTTTGCGGCGCCCCCCTGAAATTCTCCTGCCCCCCCCACGCAGACAAAGCTAAATCCGCCACTGTGACTGGGGTGCAGAAAAAGACAAACTCAAATAAATATGAGATTTTAAAATATAAAAATTGATTTTGTTTCTTACAGTGCGTGTTCATGATACTATTAATGTTATCCCTTTGAACCTTCAAACGTAATATATATCTGTTTTGCTGGCAGATACTAAAACACAAATTTACATCCATTTACATGAGCTTTCGTTGCTATACTTTAAAACCCCAGACACAGATTTGCTAAAGACAAACGGAATCATGATTGTTATTTTATGGCTTTCCACAGACGTACACTGGGAGCATTTTGGTGGCCGTCAACCCTTACAAGACCTTCAACATGTATGGCCTGGACATGGTCAAGCGATATGAGGGTCAGCCTATAGGTGACTTGCCACCGTAAGTATTTTTTTAAAATGATCTCTATTCGCCAATATATCCTAAACTAAAATTTTAGACGCATGGTTTAGGTACACTTGTTTTCCCTTCAGTTTAACGCTTTCATGACAGCCTTAAATGGTGTATTTTTGTAATAATAAAAATAAATTATTTAGAGTATCGTTAGACTCCGTTATTTGTACTGGTGTAACTTTCCTCGACTTGCTGCATGTCTAGAGCATTATAAATTCTTGAATGATTCAATCGCGATACTTAATAAGTTCATACATCCCCACCTCCCAATTTTTAGTTGTACGAGACCTTGTCAAGGGCGGGTTCTGAGTATAGAGTGGGTTGAGGAAAACTGTATTGGAAAGGTTTTTTGTCTAACTCCTTACTCTACTGAGGAGTGGGTTGAGGTGATGGCTGGTACACAGACTGTTCGGATAAAATGATAAGAATTGTTTCAAGTCAGTTTACAGTTAACTCCCATGTCCCTATGTGTAAGACATACAGAGAGTCATGTACCCAGGGGCTTATAACTCTATTCCCTAAATCTCGATGAGACCATCGCAGATTACGAAAGTTTCATTTTTTTTTTCTTTTTTAAAAAATCGCCATTAATCATAACTCTAATAGGACAATACTCCATATCTTCAATTTAACTCTATTCAAAAACTGCATGTCTGCACTTAACCTCAGATGATCGATAACACAAAAGTTAATTTGCTTACTCGGGAAAACAGAAGACATACCTGTTTATCTAGTTCTCAAAACATTTTTTTAAAAAAATAAATCCTTTATCTTTAAAAAAAAAAAAAAAAGAATTCCGAGACACTTTCGCCACACCTGTTTCGAAAGTTAGAAATAAGGCATTACTCTTGTAAGATGGAGCTAAACAACCCCGAGTTCATTCAAGAGCCGACAGCGAGTTATGTTTCCTCGTCAGACTGGACCCCACAATGCCCTGGCCACTTGTTGTTTGGACAAACACTGGGCCATTTGTACAGGGCACACAGTCGGGCGGAGAAAGAGGGATTTTCTAAACTATCGTCTTCTTTCTTTTTTAACAAACTTTTAGGTGTCTTTTTGAGATCGCGCGTTTCTCGACTCACTGTTCCATTTGCGTGTCCTCGAAGTCCAGACATGACCTGGAATATTTCAAAAGAATGGAATACTTGAGGCGAGGCCGCACGTTTGAAGAGACTTGAGAATAGAGAGAAGGTGCGTGGTTAAGGGGGAAAAAATGAAATAAGAATGAATAGGCGCTCTCTCTTAAAATACACTTTGAAGTCTGAGGCCATAAAGACTCCAAATAAATCTACAGGCCTATAGCGACAATCTGAACTCAGTGAGAATTTTTATCATTTCTTTTTTCGAGAGGATGAAAAAAATGTAAATTTATCAGCCAAAGTGTAAAGCCGCTTGCTACTAGTCTAGAAGATAATGTAAAATTTTTAAGGCACTTTTGCTACCCATTATGAATTGATATTGACAAATTGAGATTGCTCGGTACCAGTCATGTATAGATAATGTCAAATCTAGATCCGCTGCTAACCATGATTTAGATGTCGAATTCGGGACGCTTTCTAAACATTATGTAGATAATGTCAAATACAGGTTCCTCTTGCCATTCATAATGTAGATAATGTCATATTTAGGTCCTTCTTACCATTCATGATGTAAGTAATATCAAATATAGGTCCCTCTTGCCATTCATGGTGTAGGTAACGTCCAATATAGGTCCTGTCATCTGTACCAAGGGTATCGCTTGCAGACCTAAACCGAAGGAATGAATTTTAACATATGTCTTTATGTCGTCATCCAACTCTACATTCATATTAACAACATACCATTCATGGGTTCTGATTATCCTTTACTTTACATATACCGATTCCGCACCATTGCCCCCCTCCCCCGTCACAAAAAAATAATTATTATAAGTATTTAAAATCAAATAGAAGATGAAATGAGAAAGCGATTGAAAGAACTGATTAGTCTAAAGGGGTGGGGGACCCATAAAAATACAAGTGATATTTCGGCTAAACGCTTTTTTTTAGAAAATACAAATAACATAACAGAAAAAAGAATTATATAAAAATGTTCGGACAACGAAAAAACCAAGGCCATTCTCTATGTTTTTTTTCTGAATCTTTGTAGAAATAAAATCCGGAGAGAGAAAGAGTATGAGGTGACATGTGAAGAATGCAATTACGTTATAGTTTACATTATATGATAACCGTATTCTATCATTTGTGTCCTTTATGCCGATTGAGAAGGAAAAAAAGCGAAGAGAAAATAAACATCTTTTCTCAAAGAGCAAATATCACGATTTCGCTTTGCTTTGCTTCAATTAAGAGATTAAAGCAATAAATTCTTTATTGTTTCTTTGTCAGCCCCACCTCTTATCTCCTGTTATTTTCTATGAATCGGTTAAAAATAAATAAAATAAATTAAAATCTAAACCACAGAATGCCCATTATGACATTATCAATCGACAAGGTAAGGTATTTACCCACCCACAATGTAAAATAGTATCAATACCATTTTTCTAAATGACCCAGTCACGTCGCCGAGGCATCACTATATCGATCTAGTGCCTGATATCCAGACTCAGACCTGCAAGTCAACAAACGAATTGATGCCGTGCTATCAACGTGGCCACTAATCAATTTCCTCACCATATACTTTAAAAATATTTTTGTTGCTTTCGTAGATTAAGTCTGACTGATGGTACTCATTAGATTAAGTCTGACTGATGGTACTCATTAGATTAAGTCTGACTGATGGTTCTCATTAGATTAAGTCTGACTGATGGTACTCATTAGATTAAGTCTGACTGATGGTACTCATTAGATTAAGTCTGACTGATGGTACTCATTAGATTAAGTCTGACTGATGGTACTCATTAGCACAGTGATTGTATTGGAGTCTTGCTTTAAAACCAGATTTCAGGCGCGGGATACTGTTTCTCAATGTCCTCTTTAAGGTTCGAAATAAGAAAAACTTTCGTGCAAAGTTTCACAGAATCCATCGTGTACACAAAATTTCATCCCAAAAACATATAAAATAATAATAATAAATTGATAATTTATATAGCGCTGTATCCAAGCAAGGAGCAGGGCTCACCGCGCTTTACATGGAGATAATAACATAGCCTACATATATTAATAAAATAAACATTCATCTCTTTTGAAAAGATGCGTCTTAAGTGCAGTCTTGAAGGACTTAGTAGTTTAATATATTATATTATCCTTATCAAAATTGACAGAGCGGTTATTTTAAACTCTATGCGCGGCGTCGGTAAAATATCTGCGCGGCCGTGCAACTGCACAGCTTAATGGGAAATTGCTGTTTGTCCACTAACGTAAATATTCTTTAAAGTATTTTAATACGTTATATATTCCGTGGCTATAATATTTATAATACGTTATATATTCCGTGGCTATAATATTTATAATACATTATATATTCCATGGCTAGTGTGCTGTTTACTTAGTCTTATAATATTTATCTAATTTGTGTGAAAGTTAAAGGTATGTGATATTAACAACAGAACGTGTAACTCTCCGAACTTTTCGACCCAAGCCGTGAGAACATTTTCGTGAAGGTGGTGCACACGACCATGCGTCGTTTCGAGAGAGACGTAAAAAACTGGAGACAGCAAATATTGGCCGTCAAGAAGTTAGCGGAAACCTTCGGCTGCACCGTGCAGCAACAACAGCAGCGCTTAGTCCAAATTGTTGGTCAATGGAAACATTTTTTATTTGCATTGCAATCAGCAGAGGCCAGGGAATCAACAACCTGGGGAAAGTTTGTGGGAACACCAGGCGGAGGTATTAGTTGAGAACTACCACGGGGCGGAAATTCGCTGCACACGTTTTTGCTTTCCTCAAAGGAGATCCATTTAAAAAGGTGTAGGGGTTGCGGGGATCAGGAAGATATTAATGGTGGCAGGCCCACCTTGAATTAAATTTAATTTGCATACCAACGGTTTTTTTATATAGAGAAATATCAACACTAATTTTTTTTTTAAAGGCTTAAGTTTCAATGAAATCTAGTAATTACAAAATAACTAAATTAAAAAATTGAATTTAATCTAGCTACAAGATCGGCAGAATAAATCCCGTTATATGGTCGACAGTTTTGAATGCACCAAGAGAATCAGGGAATGTGATATTTATTCATATATAATGTTAAGAAATTTGATGACCTCCCAAAGCTTCGTCTTACTTTTCATCATCAGCGTGTTAGGGGAGAGGGGGGTGCACATTTAATTTTTATATGGTAGTTTTTAAAAATTCGTATTTATTTTATTTATATTTATTTATTAATTTTTGTAGGGGTTCGGTGGCAAGTGGTGAACAATGTTCCCTTTAAGCTGAATGGCTGCGCGGTCGTGCAGATATATGACCCACGCCGCGCAGCAGTTTAGAATTACCGCGCAGAAAATTCTATAAAATATTGCACAGTAATGGATATTGTGCAAAGAGTTGCACATTTTTTTTTTACTTTGCACACGGACCAATGAACCTTAGAGTGAACATTGGTGCTGAGAGTTTTTCACCAGGGATCAGTTTATTATGAGCATTATTATTATTTTATTCAATAATGTTTTTTTTTTTTTAACCAGACATTTATTTGCACTTGGAAGTGCTTCATACACAAAAATGATCAAAGATGCAGAGAATCAAGTCTTGGTCATAAGGTAAGACTTTTCATTGCACTCTTTTTTTAAGGCCTGTAATTGTACAACAAAAAAATATGGACAAAACATTTGACAAATTTAGTTGATTTATCTTGTGACTCCCCAAGTAATATGTCCCCACCCCCCCCCCAGCTTTGTCACACATTTATAGACGTAATAACCAACATGTTAATTATATATATAATTTTTTATAAATTTTTAATCGTTGACATTTCCCAAGGTTGACATAGTTTAATTATATATACACCTACAAGAATGACAACCATTTACAATTTAAAAATAATTTTATATTAAATGTGAACTTTGTATTGAGAAATATTTTCCTCACTGCGATTCAAGATAAATGAATGCATGAATTGAATAAAACAGAATAAGGCTATACAACTAAAAGACATTGAGATTCACTTGGCTGTTTAAAAAAGAAAAAGTTCAGTCTCATATGAATATTTGCTCTAGCACCCATTAAACCAAACTTGAACATTCAAACTTAAAGACCAACATTTATAAAAGAAAAAAGACCCTCTATGAAGAAGTTTTGACTTTATGTATTTATGTGAGCTGCCTGTCTTTATTTACATGACATGTTCAATATTGACTAGTGTTCATCCTTCTGTTTACCCATCAGCTTGTTCAACCTGACTCCTGTGTTGACGCAATTTTTTCTTTTTTTTTTTCAGTGGCGAGAGTGGTGCAGGTAAGACAGAGAGCACCAAGCTGATCATGCAATATTTGGCTGCTGTCAACAAGTCTGGAAACAATCTTATCACTGAACAAATCCTTGAGGCTAACCCTCTTTTGGAGTCCTTTGGCAACGCTAAAACAATACGTAATGATAACTCCTCTCGTTTTGGAAAATACATAGAGGTCTTCTTCAAAAAGTAAGAGCAGAAATAATTAACCAGTTTAAAATTTTCTACTGATACAGAATTATTGAAGAAAAATATTTTTAAAATGTATTTATAGGGGGGGGGGGGGGGGAATTATTTAATCGTGACAAAAAGTTTTAGTGAACTTAGGGTTAGCATTTTTTAAAAATAAGATATGTTAACATTTTCTTTTTCCAGTGGTTCAATTGTAGGAGCAAGAACATCAGAATATCTCCTTGAAAAGTCTCGTATTGTCACTCAGGTAAGCCAAAACATCACTCTTTACTCATTAAGACATAGCCCATGACATAATGTTATAACAAGATAAATTGGTGCAAAGATTTGGGAACATGTTCAAAGATTACATCTTCTTTCAGTGATCTCTCCTTTGAAACAAAAATACTGGTACATTTTTGTATAAACCCTTAGATTCATATCCAATGTATGCTAAATAGGCATAACTTGTGTTCTCCTGTTAATCTAATCTATTCAATCACTGAACAAGCCTTGGATTCTTTTCATTTTGTGGTTTACACTTTTAGTAAACATTTTAACCCCTCTCACTACATGGGTGGTCCATATGATTTTTAAAAAAATTTTGAACATATCTTTTTTTGGTATGTTATTTATTAAAGAACAGACTAAATGTATTTTTTAAAATGAAAAGTTCAATAAGTTATATAATATAAAGATTATAGGATTACTTTTTTAAACAAATTAAATTTCCACTTATCTTTTATACTGAGAACTATTATGAGTATTTAAAAAGAAATTATTCTCATCTAATTAAAAAAAAGAAAGATATGTCTGTTCTAATGCATCAATAATTTTTTTAAAATGAGGTATTAAAAATCAGAATGTTAATTTAAAAAAATACTACACGATATTAATAATGTACACTTTTTTGGTCTCCTCTGGTATCTTCATACTTAACATTTTACACCTGAAAAATCATTAAGTAAGGTGAGGTGGGAGGGAAGAGAGGTCAGGGGCTTGTATTTATGTTTTTCCATCTGGACAAGACAGTCTCATAAATAAGAAAAAACCTTTCAAAAGAAAGTTTTCTCAAACAAGCCATGGCTTTAATTTGTATCATTTTAGCTTATGATTATCCTGTCAAATTTATCTTTCTTTGACATCAGATAATCCAAGTTAATGATGAAATTCTATATAATAGATCATACATATTAAATTGTTTAAAAACATACCCAATCATTTAACTAAATTACTAATTTAACAAATATTTAATAACTATTTGTACTATTTTTAGGGGAAAGGGTGTGAACCCAGCGGCTTGCTGGGATACTAGACTATATAAATTACTAAATTATTATTATTATTATTTTCAACAAAATTAAAATTAGAACACTACTGTTACTTTGTCTCAATGAAGTTATTGAACTCCAAACTAAAAAATAATAACTCACAAAGAATTTATCATGATATATCTCTTAACATTTCATGTTTTGAACCAAAAAAATGTTAGGATATTAAAATTCTTGATCAGGAAAGATTAATATTTAGGAAAGAAAAAAAATACTAATAAATAATTGTTACTGAAGAAAACAGCCATTATGACATTGTTTTGTTATTTATGTCCTTTTTCATTCAGAAATTTACAATACTTTAATGTTAGGTGACAGTCACCATCATGATTTGTGTTGGGAGCTGCTTTTTTAACAACTACTAAACTATGTACTAAACAGTGTTAAACCTTGAAACACTAGAGGATAGAAGAACCAAGAGCAAATCAGTAGTTATACATAAAGCAATTGATTCTGATTTGGAAATACATCACAAGGATAACTTAATACAACCCTCAGATAGACACAAGGATAAAGACACATACGGGTTTTCCTTCTTCCTGTCTAAACTTTGGACATGGAATGGGTTGCCTGACAAAACCAGGAAAGCCAACACTTTATCATCATTTAAAACTTTAATAAGAATGCAGAACTAAACACAAACCATAGATAAATGTATGATGCAATAATCTTCTGTACAGAAGGAGCATCTGTAAAATATATGATAAGGTATATCAACAACTTACATTGAAATATGAAATGCAACACCACAAGCAGTTAGCAAATGATATATAATGCATGACTAAACAAGAAGAAAAATATTAAAATAATTAATTCAAATATGAATGATCTTTAAAAAAGAAAATTAATGACTTAAAGGTGAAGAATTTTGACTGACCATATTTCAGGAGAAATAAACAACATAGAATTTAACGAATTTTTTGAGAAAAACAAAACTAATAAAATTAGTTTGAAAGCCAAGAGTGACAAATGTTGTTAAAATATCGACCCTATCAAAAAAACAAAAAAGCAACAGAAATCTTATTGGAGAGAAAATTTCTTCATGAGTTATATAAACCCAAAAATGTTTATTGTTGCATGGAGAATGCAAATCAAACAAGAATGATATGAACTATATCAAGATCCAAGGTAGAAGCAGAAATATAAAATAAGGCAAGCTATACTGGCTTAAACACTCAGTAAAAGTGCCAAGTAAAAAAGGAGTAAAGTGAAACCCTAGAGGAAAACAAGTCAAAGACAGACAGAAAGTTAGATATTGTGTGGAAAAGATTTCTATGGGGGAAAAGTATCAGATCTGAGTTAAAGTTATCAGTCACACCCAAGGGTCTACTTTGGAAATAGTTCCACGTGGATGGCTACCACAATCTTTGAGAAACATCTTCATTCAAATTTACTGATTTAGAAATATATTTATTTTTATATGGGACTCCTATGCATGTATTTAAATTATAAATTTATCATGATTTTAACTCAATTAGGCCCCAGAAGAGAGAAATTATCATGTCTTTTATGAGATGCTTGAAGCACTTTCAGAAGAACAGAAGTCAAAGTTTGGTCTTCAATCAGCCCCAAAATATTTTTATCTTAATCAGGCAAGTACTGATTTGAGCTTAAAATTTCAAAGGATTTTTTTAAATTAAAAAATGCATTTTTATGATGGACTTTCTGACATCATTTTATTAAAAATAAATATAATTTACAAAATAATGAAAAACATTATTTTTTTAATGCTGAAATTCAATTTTAGGGAGGAAGTGCCCTTATTCCTGGAAGAGATGATGCTGAAAACTATCGCAAGCTTGTGGCAGCTATGGATATTCTTAATTTTGAGCGGCAAGAACAAGAAACAATCCTGAAAATTTTGGCTTCTGTTTTGCATTTGGGAAATATTTTTTTCAAAAATGTTACTGTGAGTTCCTATTTTTATTGCTGTTTTCAGCATTGGACTTTTGGTATTCTATTTATTTATTAACGAGCTTAAAAACTGAACTTTTATAGACTTTTGTTTATGTAGCAATATAAATAAAAAGTTTAATCATATAAATGTGTACTACATGAATATATAACACTTGATTTATAGTTTGCCTCATTAATTAATTCTTTCAAATTTAAATGTGCTTAGAGTTTGGAAAATGTAAACTTAAATGTGACAGAAAGTTACTAATGACAAGAAATCCCAACAGGTAAATAACCATGACACAGTGGAGCTGGGCTCAGATGCAGAAATCAAATGGATTTCTTACCTTCTTGAATTGTCTGATGAGTGGTTAAAACAAGCCCTTACAAGTAAAGTGACCGTAAGTTCTGTTTAAAAAATATTAATAACCCCACAAAATAAAACATAATTTATTCATCATTTTTCAAAATCTATATTTAACATTTTTATTATTATTCCTGTGATTATTGTTATAACTTAAACAAATTTAGAGTATTATTGTTTATTGTCTTTTTTTTATATGAACTTCCTTGATAGTTTGTTGATTTTTTTTTTTGGCCAACCAAGATAATTTGATTTCAGATAGAAAATTTATGCAATAAATATGCATTTTAAAATAATTTTTTAAAACAATTCTCTATTTTCATTCGCTGATTCTAATACACTATGAATTATTGTAAAAGTGTAAAAATGTGTGCATCTGTAGTAATTACATTGAGGCCTCTAAACAATTTTTTAAAAATTTCCTTTTCAAAAACAGGAGGCTAGAGGAGACCGCATTACTACCCCTTACAATCTTGACCAAGCTTTGGATGCTAGGTTAGTTAAAAACTTTCAGAAAAAACATTTTTAAATTTATTGTAGTCTGTTTTATCTAATTTAAATTTACTGCTTAATAAATGTTTAAGCTGCAATACAAGTAATCATGTTTTGAATAATTTTTTAAAAAATTATATTTCAGGGATGCCACAGCTAAGGCGCTATATTGTCGAATGTTTTCTTGGCTTGTAGAACGTATCAACTACATTATTTGTAGAGCAGAGAGAGAAAAATCTTCTTCATTGGCTGTGCTAGATATTTTTGGGTTTGAGGTAGAAAACTTAAATATACTTTTTTATATTTATATCATTATTAACTGAATACTCTTGTGCATAGTAAATATTTCTCAGTTATTTAGAACTAAAATTACATGTAAAAAGCATAATGTTTTTAGCTTTATTTATTTTATATTAAATTAACATGGTTTCTTTTATACTTAGGACTTCCACCTCAACAGTTTTGAGCAGCTTTGCATTAACTATGCCAATGAGACACTCCAATACTTTTTCAATCAACACATATTTCGCATTGAACAAAAAGAATATATCAAAGAAAAGATAAGGTGGGAACATATTGAGTTCAAGGATAACCAACCCACCATTGATCTTATTGCAACAAAACCTGCTGGTATATTACATATCTTGGATGATGAATGCAATTTTCCGCAGGTAGTTTAGTGTTTTTTCTCTTATTTTCATCAAACAAATTAAACATTATAAAGGGACAATAATAATTTTAATAATTAGACTTTTCTTTTGAAACTATAAAGAATAAATGTAAATGCTTCATATCACCATTTAAAAAAATTTGCTTTAAAATCTAGAAATAATATTATAAGAACAATGCATTAAAAATAAAAATAAGTTTTAGATTAACTTAATTTAATTCATTGCCAATCACTAAAAAAAACTTATTTTGATTGTTTCAGTCTTCAGACAAGTCATTCCTTGAAAAATGTCATTTCCATCATTCGGGAAATGATCTTTATGACAAACCAAGAATGTCAGATCCAGAGTTCTTTATTGTACACTATGCTGGCAAGATAAAATACAATGTAAAAAAATTAAAAATCATCAAATACAATAATATTTTTTAATTTAATTTCTTAACATGCTGTACCCATTTATAGATTTAATGCAAATTAAAGTGTCTAGATTGTTCCATGATCAGTTGATTAACATAGGTTAAAAAATTAATGTATCCATTTTTTTTTGTATAACCATAGTTGTGCACACTTCTAATTTATGTAGGTTCAGCACTTTTTGGAGAAAAATAAAGACACACTTAGAAGTGATGTGATTGAACTAATGTGTGAGAGCAAAAATAAGGTCAGTAAATGTACCTGAGATTTGTGTAAACCGGCCCACCCGAGCATAAGACCCTGGGCTTGTAAACGGAAAGTCTTTCATATACATGCCCATGCACTTATATTAGTAAACCCACATATCAAAACTTTTTATAAATCTACTTTGTCATTAAGTATTTTAAAAATAAATTTTGATGTTCTTTTATAGTCGGTAAGATTAAAATTTCAAACGAAAAACATAAAACCGCATTTGTATTAGTTTCAACTTAGGAAAGATCTTGGCTGAAAAACAGAAAAAATAGGCAAAGAAATTACATGCGAGTGTCTCTGGAAATAAGTAGTTTAACTGATTTGTATTTTTCATATAAACACTCCTTGGCCTTTATTTGGTACAAAAATGTTTGTCATGTAACGTCAATTTTCCGTTTTGAAGCCCAGGGCCCATTTATGGAAATAAATATTCTTTGTGCAATATTTTTATATTGCATAAGATAGCAATGTATTAAGTTAAGAAATTATTTGATCTCCTATTTCAGATGATTCAACAAATGTTTAAAGATCACAGAGACCGACTCATCACCAAAACATTGAGTAAGATGACCGGCCATTTGGTCACAAAGAGACCAAGGACCACTACAATAGCAGCAAGCTTCAATGAATCTCTTCTCTCTCTCATAGATACAATGTCAAGGTATTTTATTGTTTATGTTATTTAAACTTATTTTTGCTCCTAATGCCGTATAAGTCTTAGTTCTTTTTGTTTTTTTCAAATGAAAATATTACACCAGATCTTTGCAAATTCAAAATCAAATTATAAAGTATTAACTTCTTTCCTGTCCCAAAACATGTAACATTTAAAATTTACTTCAAAACTAGTTATTCATGGTAAGATTGAACAAAAGAAAATCAAGCTTTAAAATTTAAAGAAACAAACATGTATTAGTATTAGGTTATTCTGTACAGTTCCAATGTTTTGATGTTAAAAATTATTCACTTTCAGATGCAATCCTTACTTTGTGCGATGTATCAAACCCAATGCTAGCAAGTCTCCCATGACATTTGAGGACATTGTCGTGCTTGACCAGCTTCGGTATTCAGGGATGTTGGAAACAATCAGGATCAGAAAAATGGGTTACCCTGTTAGAATCAAGTTCCCACAGTTCATTGAGAGGTTAGTTAGCAAATTGTTTCTTTTTAGTTACTGTCATGGTTGGTTACCACGGGATGTTAAGGTCATACTCATACTTATTTTATTTTACATACAAGCATTAAAGGGTTGCAAAAAAAACAAACAATTATCTTTATTTTCATAGCTTTTTATGAACATAAAATTTAAATTCTGTATTTTCACATTCGCTGGGCAGTTTTAAATGTTTTGTGTAATGCATGTCCAGATATCACTGCCTGATGAAAGGGCAAAGGATCAAACAGGGTCAGATACCATGGGATATATGTAAGATCATCCTGCAAAGTCAAGGCCCAGAGCACAAAGATGAATACCAAATTGGTGCAACAAAGGTGAGTTGCTCTTGTGTTTTATTTGAGGAGTTTCAGTTTTAAAAAAAAATTACCAGCACATTCAGTTATCTGAATTTAAAATATTCTTCATTACTCATTTACATTTAATTTTTTTGTCATAAAATTGTGTCTATTTCCACTTTTTGATATTTATCGGTTTTAGATTTAACAATAAATTTAAAATAAACTGAATAGACAAACATGTAGCTGTAAGTCTATGCTACAATAATAAACTTTAAAAATAAAATTAAATATGGGCAGGCCTTTTTAAAAACTAATGAAACGTGATATTTTTAGGAAAAGTTTTCCACATATTTTGTTCCTCTGTGGGCTAATTGGCTATAAACGTAAATTGAGCTATTGAAAAAGATATTTGCATATAATTATTTGATCCATTTATTCACTTAATCAAGGTTAATTCCAATATTTAAAAACTTTCCCATTCTGTCACGTTTTTATTAATCAGTTCGATTTTATGTTCTATAATATTTCGGCCTACATAATTATTTTACTACATGTAAAGGCTAATAAAAGCTTATTTAAAAAAAATAAAAATAATAAAATTCAAAGATAAGAGATAACCATGCAACTTTAGTTAAACACAACAAAATGCTATTGCCATTTTCATGTTGTTGTTAAGAAGGTAAAATGATATAGAACAGAGGTCGGCAACCTATGGCATGCGTGCCACACATGTGGCACGCCAAGCAATTCCAAATGGCACTCAGACTCTTCAGATACCTTCCAGTATAAAGTTGATTATAAATCATTTAAGATGATATGTGCTCTCGGCACTCTGAATACAAGTAATTTGAAATCTTAAGTTGGCACAGTTACCAAAGGGTTGCCGACCCCTGATATAGGAATTATGGACCTGTTATTTACGATAATTTATTTAGCACTGGGACACTGGGAAAATATTCAATTACACCATGTCTGAACAAATATATTAATGTGAAAAGAGAGGATGAAACAAAGATGTGTCTCGTCAGTACATGTACAAGCTTACAATAATATTGGTGAAAATATTCTTAGAATTGTGTCATTTCGTATTTGTAATTTTATTTGGAACAATTGATTTCAAGGCGGCTAAGTACAACTTCAACCAAGCCCACGTGCACGTTAGTGTTAGGTTCTGGATATACAATTTTTACTGGGTAAACATTTGGTCCTTTGATTAAATTTGATCCTGGGTGTATGGTTTGCCTTAGATGTACGTAGCTTTTGTCTGTAAGTTTGTTTACTGTTTAAACTTAAGTGTACATTAGGTCCTATTTGTACTGCTGATGGGTGTACAGCCCAACGTGTAAATTTGGACCTTTGTTTAAACTTGATGCTGAGTGGAATGTTGGTGTTTGGTCTATTTGTACACTTAGTAAGAGTACAGTTGGTCTGGGTGTACAAATAATAATTGTCATTGGTAGAGGTGTCAATGAGGGAGGGGGTAAGTGGTGGGGACGCACCACCCAGGAGACACCATCACAAGTGGTCCTCAAGTGGTGACACTAAAACTAAGATTCTGTATGCTCAGTTACTTGGAATTGGCAGATTCGGGGGAAGTCTATATGGGTTAGTCGTGAGGGGGGGGGGGGG
>MUZC01004741.1:319688-335110 GCA_002072015.1 Radix auricularia | reverse complement strand
TATATATATATATATATATATATCCTCATGATATTCTATTAATTGATATTGGTATGCAAAATTAAGAATTAAGACTTTGTTGCATCCTTTAAACAAAGAAACTACAGCTGTTGAAAAAGCTCCATTCCACATTAAATGCACCACCTCTGCCACTCTCCACCATTCCCTCATCCCTACCTAAACACATTTTTTTTAAAAAGTCAGCTATAAAAATAGAGTCTATATGTTTTGTAAAAAGTTTGTGTTAAAGATTAGTTTAGAGTTGACTTAAATATTTTAGCAACCTGTCAGTTGGATTTTACTATTAATTACTGCATTTTTATTCACACTCCCGGTTTCATGTCCCAAAATACGGAGTCTTAAATAATTTTCTTACCGTCCCAAATAATATAAGGTCTTGTCCCCTAACTCCAGTGTAAAGACTATATTCGGGTCATCTTTGGCAGTGATTGGTGTTTTTTTTTATTTTTTATGTGATTGGTTTTTTTTTTTTTAACAGTGAAAGATAAATTATCTTGAACAACTTGCTTTAAATAATTTTTTCGTAAACATGCGTTTTTATTTATTTTATTCACTTGTGCTTAAAATGATCATATGATAATTTTTATTACAATTATATCTGTTTACTGAGATTAATAAGTCCATTTTGGAGACCCGTATGAGCTTCAGAAACTTTCCAGAAACGCATTACTATACCAAAGCCCACCACTCCACACCTATTGTACATTGTTTTTATACCAGGGCGTAGAGAATAGTAAAGAAATATCATTTCACAAAGTGGCTGACTGACTAACGTGTACAAGGACGCACTGTGGATTAGCTCGGCTCAGGATATAACACGGCTTGGAATTAGTGACATTCTTCGCTTGACCAGTTACATCTGACTAAAGTTTTGCTTGCTTAATAATATTCACGCGGGACACTTAACATTGTTATTTACACCCACCACTTTGGTGGTTGTTGGCAGGGTCCACGCCCAGGTGGGATTGTCACCTGTAGCGACTAAGACAGTGTACAACACACGCCGAGCACTGGCAATGTCTTTGCGTCCGTGGCGCGCAGGGGAGTGTCGGTGGCGGGTCGTAAACAAAATGTAGGTGGGGTGGGGGCACAGAGTTGATCTTAAACGTAGGAAGAAGAAACGAAATACAAAATATGCGGATCTTTACTTAAGAACACAATGCTAAAAACTACAACACCCGGTGGGTTTTCTGTGAACCAGTGGGAATATGGATTGCAGGGGGCTGTACGTCCCGGTGATCCTTAATTTTTGGGGTTCCATTTTAGGTTTGGTGTATGCCGTATAATTCTTGTGCATCATCATTTATTTTAAATTGCGTTATTTATGAAGGGTAAAAAAAGCAACTAATCAAGAACCACGGGGGGCGTCGTATTCAATGAATTTGGGATTCTCAAAAGGGTTAGATTATGCGTGGTACAGAACCCGAGTACCGAGTGTAAAACTGAATTGTTGTAACTCTTTCTCCCACCTGGGGCTTTTTGTGACAACGTGATAATTTTCACGTTTATTTAGTATAACTAGCAATTTCACCGCGCTTTGCTGCGGTAAATTAGGGTTTCGGATAAAAGGAAATTTTGACTTTTTTTCCAATTTTCGTCGGGAACATGTACTCTAAAAATTTCCAAAGTTTCATGATGGTACCTCAACCCCCCATAAGTGTGTATTTCAAAATTCTTTTACACCGAGAGGGTACTTAACAATTTCCCAAAGTTTCATACTCCTACCTACACGGGAAGTTGGAGAATTAGTGATGAGTCGGTTTTTAATATAAGAAAACTATATTTGGGCTCCTGGTCCGCCATGAGAGGGAATTTTAACATTCTTTTTGCCAATTTTTGTCGGGAGCGTGTACTCAGAAAATTTCCAAAGTTTCATGCTTCTACCTACACGGGAAATAGGAATATTGGTGACTTTAAATTTTTATAGAGCGCAAATAAGGCCCCCACATGAGCGAGATTTTTAAAATTCTTTTTTGCCAATTTTTGTAGTGAGAGGGTATCCAATAACTTCCCAAAGTTTCATGCTTCTACCTATACAGGAAGTTAGAGAATTAGTTATTTTCAATTTTTATATATCTCATATGAGAAAAAACCCGTTTTGGGGCTATGGCCCCATGAGTAGGAAATTTAACTTTTTTTTTCTAATTAGCCTATCGTCGGGAGCATGTACTTAAAAATTTCAAAAGATACATGCTTCTACCTACACGGGAAATAGGAGCATTGATGATTTTCAATTTCTATAGAGCCCAAATACTGAAAAAATGTTTTTTGGCCCCCGTCCCCACAGGAGCGAGATTTTTAAAATTCTTTTCCGCCAATTTTCGAAGTGAGAGGGTACCCAACAACTTCCCAAAGTTTCATGCTTCTACCTACATGGGAAGTTGGAGAATTAGTGATGAGTCAGTCAGTCAATCAGTGGGGGCTTTCCCTTTTATTAGTATAGATTCTGATTTATTTTGTATGTTAGATATTAGAAATGCATTTATTTTTGAATGTCTAATTAGGATTGAAGTAGCTGACTAATTTAACTAAAAAATTATATTTTGTATGCAAGTTCTTGCATATCTCCCCCCCCCCACCCTCCAGACTTATTTTTTCGAACGGAAATTCTTGATTCAAACAAATGGTGTGAAATTAATCCATGCACTGTCAGTTAATTGCTCGCTATTTCGATATTTCAAGCTACATGAACGAATACTGAACATGAGTAAAAAAGAAAAATAATTAATAAATAATTATTTTTTTAAATAAAAAATTTTAATAAAAAAACCCACATAAGTGCATTGATCAATTGAACAAAAGTAAAAGTGGCCAATTTTAAAAATGAAAAATATTATTAGTTACCCTCTGCCTTATAAAAATTGTTAATGTTTAAAGTTATGGTGTTGTGGCAGTGCGGTGTTGTTTGTATAATATAGTTATGAAAAGTTGTTCCTTCGAGTATGTTGGGTCGATGAAATTCGTATCGAGCCAGGAGAAATGCCAGGATGCGGAGATTATGGTTATGCAAGAAAATTGCGGAAAAATTCTATGGGTAGGCGCAAATTTTGTGTTCTGAAGGTAATTCACATAGAAACAGCTAATACGGAGCGTGAAAATACTACCAAAGATGGAGCCTTTTTATAAAGCTGTAAAAATTCAGATTCTACGCCGTTGCTACATTTTTATCTTTTGAAGACCCTGACATATTAGAAAAAGAGAAAATTCTGCTGTCTCCCCCGTATGTTTCATTAACATGCTAAGACAATGTGTGAGGACAGTGATGGATTGTACAGTAAGCCTGTTGTTGTAGCTGACATTCCTGTACACGGCTGGCCTTACATTAGTCTTATGATAGCCATGTTTTATCAAGCCTTAACTCTTGAAATTCACCTTGGACACACGAGGACGATCTGTCTGCTAAGTTTCCGAGACCGGGAAATGTTGTGATGGAAACTATCAATTCATGTTGCGAATGGTCGAGACATCGGGATACGTAGACCAGGAAAGACACACTTCGCTATTGATGGAGTACACAATGGGTTGTGTTCAGGATGGGATAACGGACTTGAACTTTTAATTGTCAAAAGACCCCATTCTGTGCGTTTAATAGAAAGTGCATGTGCTGAAAGATTTATTAAAATATTAATTTTCTTTTTTTTAAAAGTAAAAAATGTAGATTTAAGGCAATGGAAAGCCATAAAGAACACAGCTGATGTTTGAAGAAAGATTTCAATGTCATAAATATTCACAACTAATCTTGTTATTTTCTTATTCTTTTCTTCACCGAAGTTGGATATGAATTTCATCAATTCTTCATAACCGAGACTTTAAGTAAAGTTGCATTTTACTGATTGACAATGAATTGTTGTAATAGTCAGCTGTGAAACGGAAAATGTGCAAATGAAAGCCACTTTACCATCGGGACTGAATGGCGAATGTCAAACTTTCATGAAATTGAACGCTGAATCCTTGCTATTTTTAGTAACTGCTTTGATCACTTTATCGCACGTTATCTTTTTATCAATGAAAAGCTGTTCTATGGCGCTTATGTTTTTATTTTTTGTTGGTTTTTAAAATAGAAAATCTTATTTCAAAAATACATGTGAAGTCACCGCAGAACCGTGAAGATGCTTGAAAACGCCATTTACAGCAGCTACGACAAAATCAACAAACTTTCACCCGGAACCGGAAACAGAGCCCCCGGGGTCAGCAACATAACCATCTATCACCCGGCTGAGCAAGATATCACACCCCCGCCGCGAGCTCAGATCAATAATGGAACCGTCTACTCTGATCCTCTGAAGCAACACTCAAACCTTCCAGATAAAGATGTGGAGGTGGTGACCGCAAAACCCATCCCACACATCCAGAGGTTCAGCAAGAACATCATTGACACCAATGCGTTCGTCACCTACCACCTTGACGAGGAAACAGGGGGTCTCATAGAAACGGCGATATCGCCCAATAAAAACCACGTGACGGCTAGGTCCGTCAATAACCCTCACGAGGTATCCAAAACGTTTGACGTCAACAGGAACGAGATCTTAGCGCCTCAGGGGTATCCTCCTCGACCCAGCTCGACGCTTCCTCGACGCTTCGAGTACACGCCTGCAAATATAAGTGGGGGAGACGCGTACAGACCCGCGAGCCTAAAGGACAACATCTATGGCAGCAGAGCCAATGAGATACAGCATCCGAAAGTTATTGGAAAACTGCAATACCACGCTTCATCTGACACTGAAGTTGGCAGGAACAACAAGGAGCACGGCCGCTCCGACGCAGCTTCGTTTCGGGGACGTAAGTCGTCACACGGCTCGCCTCGAGCTCAACGGTCAAAACGTGAGCTGAAAGGAGACCCTAAGGACAACGAAGGTCACAGAAAAGGCGTTTCAACCGTGAGCACTCACAGCAGCTCCAGTCCCAGAGACGGAAAGTCATCTCCTAAACCAAAGCTACTGAACCTAACACGGCTGATCCGGGACAGGTCAGGTAGTAAGCGCTTCAAAAGGTATTCATCTCTGGAGGTAGGGGATGGGGAACTGCGAGGTCAAGGTCCCACTGACCGCCATGTGATCAGCTCCTTGTTTATTACTGTCCCTGGGAGCGGTGACCCTAACGAAGAAGGGGCTGATGGGCATAGGGAAAAAAGACCTAAGAAAAAGCGAAAACGGCGTGGAAAAGGCGTGCGCCCTGTGATATATGGGGGTTTAGAGACCGATGCGTACGGTTTGTCTGCCGATTATACAAGTCCAAGGTCTAACTGGGACTACTTACAAAAGTCTGGCACTCAGTATGGAAACGTCATTTATGTTGGTGAAGACGGTAAATACTACGTCCCGGACATCGATAGCACTAAGGAACAGTTTACCTACGGAAGCAATTATGTGTATTACCCTGGTATGGAATATTACAACATCAACGACCTGGACCATCTTGAAAGCAGTAGCTCCTCTAGTGGGGATACAACTGACGAGGAGGTGGCGCAGCTCAACGGAAGGCACCAATTTAAAACACATTCTTCAGAAAGACGCAAAAGAAAACTCACTGCTCTGAGCAAACGTGACTTTAAAGAACCAGTGCCTATTTATACCCATAGACGAACTCAAAGTCCTTCTTCCAAAAATTACAAAGACTATGAAAAATCAAGCTCAGGTAGACGTCGTTCCCGAAAACCATACCGAAAAAAAGGATCTGATTTTGAAAGCTCCGATGAGGATTGTGGTGCAAAGGATGATAAATCTGGCACAAAACTTCCCGTGTCTTCCAAGTCAGCTCTTAGACAGAAAAAGCCCAGTGTGTTTACAGGAAAAGAAAATGAAGTTTCTTCCATTCTGGTGACATCAGACGACAAAAATAATTCTGGACACCAACAAGGCCTATCACCATCGAACCCTCTTGACGGAAACTTTTGTTTTCTGCCCAACAGCTTCCAATCCAATGCGCCCAATCCGTATATAGGTTTTCCTTCCTCTATGACACCAGGCCCAATAGATCAGATTATCAGGAATACAAATTTTAACTTGGCGTCCATGAGGAGTTACATTGATGCCATGAGTAACTCCCTGTCCAGATTACCACTCCCTTCGTTCGGGAGTCTGCCTCATCTTCAGCAGATGCCTGGACTTAGTGCGGACTCACTAGACCAAGTAGAGACCCAAGATTTCTTCAGAACTAACAATTTCAACAACTTGTCACCAGTTTACGGCCGGCCGAGAATGGCTCTTCCAAACGAAGATCCTGCTACTTTTGGTGAAGGTGTTTACGCAACACTAGACTCCGCCTCAACCATTACTGATTATCTCGTAGAACCGTATTCTCGGCCAGTACAAGGTAAAAGAATAGCATTCCAAGAAGACGTTTCTAGAAAACCACCTGTAAAAAGTGGCCTATCTGATGTTTACCCCAAAAGTAGTAATAACCCAAAAAACCCACAGGTAAAAAACGGCTCTGTCTCTGGTCCAAGTTACGATGTGGCTGATATAATTGATAAGGGCGCTGAAGTAAGGGCCGTAATTGGTCAGCCGAGATCATCAAATGCCCTTGGTTCAAAAAGTAAACCCAAGACTGGTACAAATTTTCGGCCTCTGCCCCTCATTAACTCAGATGACCACTCAGCAAACAGCATAGCAGTGCAGACAGACTTGGACAAAAATATACCCCCTCTGCCTCCCCCCGCACCGGCATTAAGGAGGCCATCAAGGTTATCTCACTCCGAGTCATCTCTTCACGGCTTTGATCTCACCAGATCGTTATCTAGAGATTCGCAAACACAAACCGTCAAATCTCCGCCACCGGTGACAATGCCGAAACCGAAATGGCTCGCCGCGAGACAAGTAAGCGCATTGCCGGAACAATCCGGCTCGAGTCCAGATCATTCCAAGGATTATCCAATACAAGTGGGGCCAAACGTCTTCACCACCCAATCTAAAGTAGAGGATCCTTCACATAAAGACCAACAGACAAGCTTGCCGTTGTCAGACCAACCTGTGATTCACCCAGAAGCAGACTATGATGTCTACCCAAGAAAGCCGGTGTCGATGTGCAACCGGGACCTGTCGCGGCCGAATCATTTTATTCAAATCGACAAACCAGAAAGTGTCATTGTCTACAACCCGAACTCCTTACCAAGATCGACCTCTGATGATCCCCAAATCTCGTCACAAATTCACGATACCAATCGCTTCGGATCCCTCCCGCGCAATTCCGAACCTTTTAAAAATCTGTCACCTCTTTTTTCGCGACAAGACTTTGGGTTTGATTCGCCAAAGTCTCCAAGAAGAGGCTTTAAATCACCCCCTCATTCCCCACCAACGCCAGGAAGAGGGTATGGTTCACTGCCCCACCACTCACCTTTATCCCCCAAGAGGAGTTTAAGGTCACCCCCTCGTTCTCCGAAAAGGGATTTGAGATCACCCGCTAATGCTCCATCATCTCCGCTGAATGGTTATAGTTCACTACCTCATCACTCGCCGTTATTCCCGGAGAGGAGGTACGATTCGCCTCTGCATTCACCACTTCATTCAAAGAAAGGCCACAGAGCACCGTCCCCACCTCTTGCTGCCACCACCAGGAGTTTCTTTTACCCACCAATTCAGTCAATAGCGAATCTAGGGGAATGGAACGCAATGCCACAGTCACCAGACAAATTTGGTCGACCTAATGGCCCCCAGTCTGAGTCTCAAATATTAGGTTATAACTCACTACCCCACTCCCCTTTGTCGCGTAACCCGGCTCATTATTTAAAACCGCAGTCACCAAATTCACCAAAGTCACCGAGAACACCCAATGAATTACCTCCACAGTTTTCCAATTCGTCAAAGGTGGCTAATTTTCACCATATTGATCCCTCTAATTCAACAACGGAAATAACTTATTTTCCAACTTTTCCAGTAAATTCATTAAATTATCCACAACCCATTTCGCCAATGGATGTTGGTATAAATGCCACCAGGTCGCAGGATTTCGGAAACATGAATTCATCTAAACAGCGGCCACCGTCACCAACACCAACTTACAGCTCCCCAAATAAGCGGCCACCGTCACCATTACCAACATATAACACATCAGCACGGCGCTCTCCGTCACCACAACCTCTATATGACATAAAACCCCAGCGCCCTCCATCCCCGTTACCCACATATAACCCTACTGTCCAGCGCCCCCCGTCGCCACTACCAAGGTACGATGAATCTGATCAACGACCATTTTCTCCGGTACTAAAGCACAAACCCCAAATGCTGTCAAATGGGCCTGACATTGGTCACCACATGTCACCTCCCTTGTCACCGCTGTCACAGGCCAGGTACCAAACACGTCCTTCAGAAAAAAATCCGATGTCACCAAACATTTCCCTATCTTCGACACCACGTTCCCCAGATGTTTATGAAAATGGAAATGCGATAACAGACTTCAGGGAAGAACCATATCAGATATATAAGGGGGACCCAGCATTGCTTGCTATGTCTTTAAAGAAAAGCAAACTTCCCCGATCTAAATCACCACCCATATCACCGTCAACGAGCAAGGATCCCAAAGAACATTATGCGTTGAATTTATCCCCTCAGCTTGCCAAAGAACCGAAATTAGTTACTGAATTCAGTGAATCAGGATTTATATTCTACACAGGCAACAATAAAGATCGTGAGAACAGGAACACTACAACTTCTCCGATCCTGGAAGTCCCCACCCTATTGCTCAATGGTCAACAACCAGAAAACAACGACGACTCTGTGCCAGTTCCTGTTTCAATACATAATGTTGACAAATCCCAGTTAAACATGCAGGAAGATAACGTTTTAAATGAGGTTTGCCATGTAGAAAGTAAGAGTACCAAAGTGCCTATACCGCCTAGAGATTTTGACAGCGATGCGGAAACAGCCGACTACATGTACAACTCTGAAGGGTGGTCACAGCTGCCGCAACCAGAAGGAACTTCGTTGGTTATGTTCTGCACCGATGTTAGGGATGAGACCACAAGGAATTGGGAGAACATCTTCTCGACACGGCGGGAAAGAACGTATAAAAAAGATGACACTGTCGACATGTTTTTTATGGACTATCTCCTTAAATACAATAGTTCTTCATTCTTGAATGATAATAAAGAATCCAGAAACGAAATAATTCCGAAAGACATGGTGATTTGGGACAGGCTTTTTGTTGGGAAAACTTCTTCTGATTTCCAAAATTCATTTCAATCACCGGACATTGATTTTTCCGAGAAAAATTCTTGTGTATGGACATTGGTCAAGAAATTATGTAAAGAATGCAAATCATTGGATTTCGGCTTGAGAGTGTGTCTTTCATCTTGTGATACTAGATGCACTAAATGTTATACTAGTGACTCCGGCGTTGATGGGATCCTCTTTAAAAAAGCTGACTGCTTTACCAAGAATTCTGCCTCTTCCTATTTCAAGGGAAAGCCAGAGTTGGATTATCTTTCTCGCAACGAAAGCTTAAACCAAGGGAACGAAATCACGACCCACCATGACAGTGTAAGTTGGACAATAGTCTCTTTGCCGTTTTTGAAGTGGGCACACACAAACAACAAAAATTGTCCTTTCTATGGGTTATCAGCGTACACGTAAATTTTAATTAGGGCACTGTTTAATACACTACAAGTACCTATTACATCTGAGTGGGTTTTAATCTCGTATAAATCTGTAAAAGTCAGATTTATAATAAAAAGTGAAAACATTCAGTTGGGGTTCACGTTCCAGTTGTCATCCAAATAGGTTGCAGACAATAAACCATGATTTAAATAGAAATTTAAATTTAAAGCTGAAGATCTCTTTCATAACGATTTTAACCAATGTTGGATACATGATTAGATTAGTTTGAAAATTATAAGAGATAGGGGAAATTGAAATCGTGTTTATTATATCGTATCTTTTTGAAACTAAAATATTAAAAATATTGGGAAAATATGTAGCGTATCCATTTGAAAGCTCAATCACCATCCTTGACTCAACCAGGAGTGAATATTACGAGCTCAAACACCTAAGTTTTTAATTATGCATGTTCAAGTACATTTGATCCAAGTTTTTTCTCATGATCTAAGCTTTAATTGTAAATTCGTTTATAGAACTCATTCTTGGAAAAATACAAAATTTGATCCAAACCCTACACCCCTCTCACGACTTCACCCCACTTCAACACTCTTCTTTTTCTTCCCAAAGCCTAAAGAGGATTTTACAGAAAAAAATAAATGTTTTAAAAAAATCAAAGTTAAAACAAAGTAATCATTTAATCGGCGTTTTCTTGTGGCTAATGAGGTGTGTCTCATGTTGGTTTGTTGGAGATACAGAAATTCACATAGTCTAGATGTAACCATACACATTTTCTCCTTTTTGTAGTTGATTATATAATACTAATACCCGAACTTTAAGCATAGGTATATTTAAAATCGAGCGCTTTATTTATTTATTTTTGTAAATAAAAAGGAAAAAAATCATGTTAAGCCTGGTCCCTTTTGGAACTCAGGACGTGTTAGCGCATTTTCGTATTATGTATCAGTACTTATGTTAGATATCAGCATTATGTAGTTATCAGTAATTGTGTTTAGATTTTAGACATATTTTTATGAATTTTCTTGTCTAATGAATATACCTGAAAAAAAATTTCTTTAAAAGTCATTTCTTTACATTTAAATTTTTTTTATTTTCTCTTTAATCTAACTACAAGTGGTTTGTGGTCACTGAAATAGGACTCATAAATGAAACATTCTAAATTGTAATCAGCTAATCGCCCAAATACTCCATCAATTGTTGTTTGATAGATCGTGGTTGTCAATCTTGGTGAAAGTAGTTGAATGTTGAAGCTTGTTTCGAAAAAGTTTTCAATTTCTGCCCCTGGGCCGCCAAGATCTTGATTGAAGTCACCAAAAATGATGACGTAAAACTCTCTAAACTTTTACACATATTCTAATGACGTCAACAACAAAAAACTAATACTTTTGATAATACTAAGACTTCCGGCAATGGCGGCCGTTGCCTGCGCCAGTGTTATCTCTCGATTCGCAATGTTTTTTGGTAGTTTTAACGGGGTTTTTTAACGGATCGAGTAACTGAGTGTTGATGCACAAATGGCAGGTCAGGACATACAAAAAACATATATACATCATGGGTCTAGGACTTATGGTTGCTGAGATCTAGGGTGATGACAGACGGACGGACAAAACGGGTGCAATAGCGCATTCGACTTCTCGAAAATGCGCTAAAAATAATATGCACAAAAAATCCTCATTTACACGATAGGCGTAACTGGTGGTTTTATTTTAATTTTAATTCAGTTTTGTTTAACTTCTTGTACCTCTTGTAATGTAACAACAGACCCGTACTATTTACTGATACTCTCTGATACTAGTAAATGAAATGAATACAGTAGTGTATTTTATGTGGCGTTAATTTACAATGAATGTCCTTCAAATAAATTAAACTTATGGAAGAGATATATTTGCCTAACAGACGTTTCCTACTCTTAAATAGCACCTTTCAGTGTTATAGCTATTCCGGAATTCGGGCGTGGAATGGGTTGCCTGGAGAAGTCAGGAATATCATACTTTATCATCATTTAAAACACTAATAAAAATGCAGGACTTAACACAAACCATATATAAACGTAAGACGCAATAATCTTATGTATAGAATGAGCGTCTGTAACAGATAAGAAGAAGAAGCTAGAGTTAGCAGTGCCCTCCGGCATGAGGTGTTTTCTTTCAGAAAATGCTGCGTTCCATGTGAAGTAAAATAAAGTCAATGGCAGACGGCCTCATTTAATTAGCCCCGCCTTGTACCATCCGTTAACCCTTTATTTTTTACTTTTAAAAAATACATGTAAAACCCTTCTTGTGTTTATAAAGCAGTTGTGGCAAAACTTTCTAGGCAGCCTACCAACATGAGAAATGTACATGCCAAATGTTGTTTTAATTGCCTGTGATCAATTTTTGGTTATCGATCTTTTAACTATTAATAGCCACACCCCCTCCAAGCTACACCAAGCTATAGCAGACCCCTTTTTTGTTTTGTAAAACAAAATGTTCCTTAACATTTAATGATTTAAAAACAATCGGTATATTTTTTAATGAATTCCTTTTCCGCTATCTCTGCTTCTCTTCTTACGAATGAGCAAACAAATTCCTGCTTACAACCTTCAGGTGTTCATGAAAGAAAGTTTCGAGATGAAGTTGGACAGCGAAGCCAAGAAGATAAAGAATCGTGCTGCTACTACCCTTCAGACCTACATCCGTATGTTCATCATATACAGGAGACACCGTCTTTTAAAGGCAAACACTCAGAAAATACAGCGCATGGTTCGCATGTGGAGAGCAAGGTCAGTAAAGTATACATTTATGTATTTGTAACGTTTCTTAGCAAACACACTCTCCTCCATAAAGCTGGAAGGACTTATAACAGCGAAATATTTTTAAACGATTGATTGGTCGACAGGTCGATACTAATTATAGTATATCAATTTAAAATAGTATTTTCTCAATGTGTTGAATTAAAGTATGGGGCCGTCCATAAATAATGCCGTCACGCACCTAGGGGAGGGTTCATGAGTTGCAGCTCTGGTATTGACAGTATTGTATATTAAAGCGAACAGCAAATTTAATTTTTGAGGGTTACTTCAAAATTTTATTAAATATTTAAATACTTGTAAAAAGTTATTATAAATCTATATTAATAATATTATAGAAGTTAACTATTTCTAAACAGAACAAAACAACAATAAAAACAACAAACAAAATGAAGCGGTAAACTTCATGACGTCATTTATGACGTCACGCAACTTTGGCCGATTTTAACCCCCCTCGTCACACTTTTTCACAAAAAAACTTAGATCCCCCCTCTTCAATATGACATAACAAAACTGTGGAACCCCCTACCCCCAAGCGGTATTTTCTATTTGAAAATGAGCATGTTTCAATCAAATTCAAATCACTTTATTGCTATTATAGTATGCATTTAGTGTAAGGCTGCACTCTAATATCATAACACGCGTATGTGAAACGTCATAAAATAAATAGTAAGAAATCGAACATTAAAGAGGAAATTTGATTTAAAGTAGCGTCTTTTTGACGTGACGTCACAATTCTTGAACTCCGGGGGTCACAAATCTGGGGATTCTTCGCCCCTATGTGCGTGACGTGATTTATGGACTTCCCATTGGCGCATGTTTGAGGCCACTCTGCTCGATTTGTTAAATCTAATCTGTGGGTTCTTAAAGGACAGTTGAGATGACCAATATAAGTTTGTTATTTTTTAGTCCCATAACCTCTTTTTATCGAGGTCGTAGAGGATTCTAATGTTTCCATTAGAATATTCTCGGGCTTAATAGACACTGGCGGCGCCCATCCCTCTCCAGGTGAGCGGAGGACTTTCTAAGCTTTAGTCATTGCACAACATTTTTATAGTGGCTTTTCGTGGTCTTGAACCCACGCCCCTCAGCTTGTGAGGCGAGCACACTATTGACTTCGCTACCCAGCCGCCAAATAATATAAGTTTACAGGGTCTTATTGCATGAGGCAATGGCTGTGTGGTAATATTTTATTTATAAGACGGTCATTTTGATTGATACGAGTTTCATTACCGGAACGAAGACTTAATTTATTATTTTTTTATTTCAGTTATATTTTATTTCTTTTACAACTACAACCAGTAGTGGGAGTTGCATTTACAGTAAAAAGGGGAGATTGAATGTTTAGCTTCCTTCAAATAGTTGTTTAGTGCAATGAGTTGCATATTTTTAACTAATTAAATGTGGTCAAAGTGTTAGTGCGCTGCGGCACAAAAAAAAATTAAAAAATTCTAAAATAAAAATAAAAATCGGTCACGGGTTCTGGCACCTCTACGGGTAGATGATGCTCGTTAAAACCTTGGCTGGTAGTTCATCTAGGAGAAGGAAACTCCGAATACAAATCCTCCGCTGCCTTGCGGCTATACCTGCCTTGCGGGAAAGGCTAAGGGAGTTAACCCTGAAAGAAAATCAGGAATTGGAGCACAGGCGGTCTATACATAAGAATTATGTACATACCGGCAGCTCCTGCGACGACAATGGCAGCCAAGCTGCATCGACGCAAGTCGTTCCCTTGGTTACACCATTGACGTGGAGAGGGGGATATGCTGTATGGGCAGCAGCTAATTCTCCATAATACCCGCCCAGGCTTGCATCACCTCTGGAGAGGACACTCCAGCGTCGCCGCAAGGTGTCGACAAAACACGGGAAGCAGCAGTTACCGGTTATAAGCCAAAGCTCAATTGACGTAGAGCTAGGCGCCAGGGGCTGCTTCCGACGGTGGGAGAGACTACCAATGTCTCACTGGACAGCTACCGCCCGCCTCAAACTGGGCAGCCCCCAGTCAAATAGGTGCTATCCCGTCATGGCCTGCCTTCTCCACTGGGTGCGTGGAGATTAGAGTACCACTCAACAAGTGGGCCACTAAGCCCTGCACCAAGAAATACAAAAAAGAAAAAGAAGACCCCAGCTCTTCGAATCGCTAGCTGGAACGTGAGGACTATGTGTCCCGGCATCACTGATGATCTGCAGTCCATAAACGACTCACGGAAGACAGGAATAATCGATAGAGAACTTAAACGGCTAAAGATTGACATAGCATGCCTTCAGGAGACCAGGCTCCCAGACAATGGTTCACTCAAAGAGGCCAATTACACCTTCTTCTGGCAAGGCAGACCGAAAGACGAACCTAGACAGCATGGTGTGGGTTTCGCTGTTAAAAACACTCTTCTACCATCCATTGAACCCCCGTCATCAGGCACGGAGAGGATCCTCACTCTAAGACTCAGAACAACGGCGGGCCCAGCAAACATTCTTAGTGTGTATGCCCCAACACTCTATTCAACTCCGGAAGAGAAGGACCAGTTCTATGGAGCGTTAGACCAGGCAATAGCCAGCATCCACAAAGACGAGGCAATCTATCTCCTAGGAGATTTCAATGCTAGAGTGGGGAGCGACCACGAAGCCTGGCCCACCTGCCTTGGACTATTTGGAAGAGGAAAGTTAAATGAAAATGGACAAAGGCTTCTGGAATTGTGCTGCTCACGAGGCTTGTGTGTGACCAACACTTTCTTCAAGTGCAAGGATATACATCAAGTATCTTGGAGACACCCTCGATCCCACCAATGGCACCAGCTGGACCTCATTATCACCAGGCGTGCACAACTAGCTAGCGTCCTACTCACTCGCAGCTATCACAGTGCCGACTGTGACACGGATCATTCCCTTGTCGCCAGCAAAGTACGAATAATGAGGAAAAACTCGTACCACACAAAGAAAAAGGGAAGTCCACGCATCAATACCTCCTGCATGAAAGACCCTGCGATAGCGCAGCTGTTCAAAGACAAGGTGAAGGAAAGTCTCTCAAAGATGTCCCCATGCGTCACCATTGACTCCAAATGGACGCA
>MUZC01004741.1:258644-317256 GCA_002072015.1 Radix auricularia | reverse complement strand
GTAATTGCTTTGGATCGGCTTTTCAGTCTTCAAATTAGGTGCTGGTATACCAAAAATGGTGAAACGGTCACAAAGAAGTACAGTAAACTGTAAATTTATTTTGATTTTATTTCAAAAGTTAATTAATTATATAAAATTTTCCCCTAATTAAATTAAGAACTCTGATAATTTATGGTTCTTCCGTTTAGACCGCATGTGACACTGGCTTTTCACGTCTGCAGTCTGCACAGATAACGCCAACGCGGTGGGATTTTCAGTTTGTACCCTGGTATGCATATTAAATATGTTCGTACCCCAGACTGACCCAAATTGAAGAATGTTCACAAAAAATTCAAAAATCGCGAATCATTTGTTAGAAACAAAGGGGCGTTAAGAGTAGGCCTACTGTTTTTAATACCCTTAGCTAAAATAAAAACTGCTACTTCCGTAAATTTTAACTCTTTCTTATCGAAACTAAACTAATATGAAAGTTTGATCGTAGCACTATCATACAGAATAACACTAACGACTTAACGGTTACGGCATCACGAACAGTTAAATACCACACTGACACTATCATCCTCATACCAACCAAAGTCTAGGCCTGTAAGTGAATGGTTATTTAAAGTTTAATTTAGTAACTTATCTATTAGTACTATTACAGATTCTCCTATACAATTATTATTCAATTATAATTAAACTAAACTAAACACATAATCACATATTCTTTGGACCTGAAATCTAAGTCTAATACTAATGTCTTAAGGCCTTGCCTTGGCCCTTGGCTATACTATTACTTGGGCAATCTGCTCCATCTGTTGGGCAGTGCCATACAACATTATGTTATACAGAAGATTATTTATTGTGTCCTACGCTTGAATTAACTTATTGATGGATTATAAATTTATAATTTATGTCTAAAGTCTAAATTGTTTAAGTCTAGCCTCTAGTCTAGCAACACAGTACACAGTTACACAGGCTGTCACAGCAATGAGAGCAATGCATGCATTTTTATTTGGCATCCGTTTTTATTTTTATTATTTATAAATTCGAAAATTTATATTTTTGTGTTGGCTTTCCCCTGTTTTCATCAGGCAACCAATTCAATTCCACATCCAAATTCCTTTTTAGGACTACTTACTTAAAATACTTAATCACCTACAGCCTACACTAAACTACAGTTACAGTGAGATAGTTACAACTACAAGCTACAACTATTTTAAACCTAAAATTGATTTACATTACAATTACAAATTACATGGCTGTCACACTGGTCACACTGTCACGGCTTTATTAAAAAAAAAAGGAAGAAAGAAATAGTAAAGTTATATAATATAGATTTTTATTAACTTTTTACAAGTATTTAAATATTTAATAAAATTTTGAAGTTGCACTAACCCTCAAAAATTAAATTTGCTGTTCGCTTTAATATACAATACTGTCAATACCAGAGCTACAACTCATAAACCTATTCTTGAGAGACACACTTGTAAATAGTATGTCCTTTTAGCAGTCAGTTTAACTGAGTATAGTGTGGGAATTTTATACATGTCAGTTTGTCACCATGGATTAGAAGCATCGGTTAAATGATTTTGTTTGCACTTTTAAGCAACCTTATAAGCCTTATTTCAGTGGTTTAATAGGGAGGGGGTGTGTGTGAAATTGTATTGACATATTTGGTTGCGTTTGAACGCTCTACTGGGCAAACTCAGTCAAACTGTCATGGTGTATCAGGTTTATATAAGTAGAAAAAAAAGTATTATCAGGAAACACCAATGGAGGAAGAGGGTTATTCCTGATGCTTTTGCACAAGACATTTATGTTAGAACCTCTTACAGCCAGGGTTTGGATAGTCATACACTGTAGTAGGGAGGCATTATGTTTCTGTCAGGCACTAAAATAAATGGCGTCCTGTCAAGTTAGGAAAGGATTATTTCCTCATTTGAAAAGTATGCAATGTATATTCTTAGTTATAAATGAATTTTAAGTTTAAACCTTGCCTTTTTATATGTCATATGTGCTTTGAAATGGTTTTAACATTTTATAAATAATTTTTTGTAATAAATAGTTTTGTTTAATATATATATTTTTTTTTTTTTGTTTAAATTTTCAAAGAAAAATATGGAGTCTAGGCTGTTTGACTGTTTGGTTCATGTTTCTTTTGTTTAAATAAGGAATGAGAACAGTATTATTTAAATAGTATGGGAAGATATTTTTATAATATGTCCTTTTGAGTTTTCAATTAAAATAGTTAACCAATATTGTTTTTCTCAGCTTGTATTTTATATACTTTTTGTGGAATATGCTAATGAAGACAGTTTAACTCATGGTTGACTAACTTTCTATTTTAACATCATTGTAATTGTATTACAAAACCTACAATATGGTTTTTATGCACCTCATAGGCATGCATAGCTGCATAACACAGTTTCACAAGTATTAATAAATGTTTTTAAAATGTATAAAGCTTTGGTGATGAGAGTTAAAATTTATTCTAGGGAAAATAAAGAGCTGGTATATGATATAAAGTAAAAAATATGGCATAAGTGTGTAGATTTGGAAAGTGTGCGCGGATGGGGATGCCTTCTTCAGAATTATTTTGATTCTTATAAAGAGACACGGATAATTTCATGAAAGCATACAAAATATTGAAAAGAAAGCAATCAATAAAAATGACTCATTTAGTTCATTGATAATATGAACCTTTTTTATTAAAAATTTGGTATCACAGTATTCTGGTTTTGTTGAAAATTTTGGTTTTATCAAATCCCATATGTTATGTTTAAGTCTACAAACAACTGTTAGCAATAGAAGTTAGTCCATGCTGATGTTAAAAAGAGAGACGCTGTCCTGGAATGGAATTTCACTTCATTAAAAAAAACTGATAATTTGGCTATACCACCAGTCATGGCCATCCCATTTTCATACTGGGTCCACAGATAGGGACAAAAAAATGACATTCAATGTCATGACTTGAGCTGCTGATAACAAGATTTACCACAGGCAGGGTCCCATTATGTATCAGCTTAGTAAAGGTGGGAGTAATATATTTTGCAAGTCAGATGTAGTAGATAGGATCACTGCACAGACGTCCTAGTTGACACATACCTCTGCGTGCCATAATCTTGTTGTTCTCTCCTACACAGTGTTGTGCTTTACCTTAGCTGTAAACAGTGTTTCAGTTTTTGTTCTTAAAGGAGTATTAAGACAAATGTGTGCTATTTTGTTTCTATGAATAAATTTGAAACAGGTAGGTCTGATGTTCATTGTAATCTAGGCAGGGGTAAATATCACCAAGCGTATTAGAATTATCAAGAAGGAAGTAGAAGTTTGTTGACTCATAGTTGCAGATAAACAATGGGTGTTAGTTTATGGCTATATAAACAATCTCAAAAAGATGAAGCATTCGTTAGAAAGTAAAAAGGTATTTATTTCAATGTCCAATATTTAGAAAAAATGAGGCTATTTTAAAAGAAAGAACAAATTTTTTTTTTTTTTTTCTAAACTTTCAATTTTACAATAAAACTTAACTATTACACGCACAGTATTATTATTTTAAAAATAATTTAATATAACAATGTGGGAAAATTTACACTTGTAAAAATGTCTTCAAATTTATATCAAATAAAAATACAAATTTTAAAGATCCAACCAGGATGTTATAATTTAAGCTCATAATGAGCTGTATTGGCTAGGGTAAATACTAAAGGTTCATTCTCCTATTTGTAAAACCAAGATTCACCTTGTCTTATACTCTGTTAATTTTACAGCTTAAGACATCACAGATTAATCTCTAATCAAGCACAATGTGTGGAAAATAGTTTTTTGATTAAAAAGCAAGCTTACATTAATAAAATATAATCTATTTTATGAAAGTTACCAGAGCCTTTGAGTAAGGCCAATATTTCTACATTCCTTTTTTTAAAATTTACTAATGATGTTTAACTCTGTCATTTAAATCCTTGACATGAAAATTAATAGTTAATTCTGAAAGTAAAGAGGAGATAAATGGCTACTTGTGTTGTCGTACTCATTTGAAAAGTTTCTTGTGATTTGGCAAACTTGACACTACACAAACTTTAGGTCAGCCCTATCTTGAAACAAGGCATTCATGTGATGCAACAGAAAATTGCTTCCTTATCTAAAGTTAGATAACGAAGACTTGATTATGCTTATAATAGACTTTAGCTATCTTAAGTATATATTTATGTGTGCAATTGATTAATGCCTTTTTAAATAGCTATAAAAGTCACATTTTGTATGAGTTATTTGAATGTCAAACTATTTATTTGTTCTTGTTTTTAAATATAAATCTCATTCTATAACAAACTATCTTTTTTCTTACATCCAAGGTATCCTTTCTTTGACATTTATCATGTAATAAATTCCTATATATGTCAATCCAACATTTTGTCCATAAACTTCACTATCAATTTCACTATCACAAACTATCAAATTTCTCCATGTCACCGTGGTAGTATTGACTTTTAATTTCAAATGCATGGAAACACAAACGGTGTGGGGACAATGTGTACATGCACCAGATGTTCACCTTTTTTGACCCAGTTATTATATATTGTTGTTTTTTCATGCTCAGGGCTTGTGGTGTGCACTCACAAAGTATTGAATGCTAAGTGTATTTGTCGTTTGTAGTATGAAAAGGTTTGAACTGCAAACTTTTTTTCTTCTTTAAAACACCATTACAGGGTGATTGTGAGACATATGATCGTTTAAACTTGTTACATGATTCATAAAATAGGTACTTATATGTGTTTATATGGGAGAATGAAACCATTCAGCCAGTTAATTTAGAGAGCTGTCACCTCTGAATACAATTTTGTTGTAAAATGATTTTAAAAAAAAATCTTTAGATGTAAAATGTGTACACAGGAGGTTTCTAAGTTAGCTATCCAATTACAACTGAGTTAATATTAATGTGACTTATCAGGAAATGAGTGGATTAAAATACTGTACACTCATTTTGTTTGGACTAACATTAATAGAATTCTGAATTCGTAGAAAAGGATGTAACAAGATTTGATCATGAACAGTGCCCAATTGTTAGCAAGAGAGAAAAATAAACAAATCATAATTATAACTAACTAACGATAAGAAGTGTGGTGAATTCTCTGCAGTCATGTTTTTGCATTCGATGTAATCAGCCTAAAGTACTTGTATAAGATTGGTATACAGAAAGAACAAATAGTGCAGCCCACTTCTCAACCGCAATTTATTACTCAACAATTCTTTATTTTGGGACACCATTTCTTTCAGCTATACGTAATCAGATCCGTCTTGATACCTGATGCCTATATATTTCATTTAACTCTCCATTATTTTTTGCCTTACCTAAGTGGCTGCAGTTTACAAAAACGATCCTTTGAAAACCTATATTTTAATCCCTGGCTGCATCTACTCCCACTGTTAAAGGTTGTTCATTTGTTTCCTGCAGGCCTATGTGGCCATAGTTTAGGTCAGCTATACTGTTACTATAAATCTGCATTCCTACTCATAATTGCCTATTGTTTCAATTATTTTTTCACCAAAAATTAAAAAGAAAGTAATTTACCCACATTCAACCACTTAAAATCTAGTTTAAAGTACTATATGTTTCAAAGGAGTTTACAAGTATTCTTTTGGTTATGCATTGCCTTGCTACTGCTACAAACCAACTTAGTAAACAAAATGAGGGGTGAGACTGCAATCAGGCTTTAAAAAAAAGTAAATGGAAAAGACGTAAACAGGGTAAGGGTTAGCCTGACCGGACGTTACAAACAGCAAATGTTTTGGCAAAGAGCCTTTTTCAACGGACATACAATACACATATAAAACAAATATAAAAAATGAAAACTTAGCTGTGGTGAAATCCAAAGAGTCATTGACTTTCATTGACTTTCACCACAGCTAAGTTTTCATTTTTTATTTTGTTTTATTTGTGTTTTGTATGTAGTTGAAAAAGGCTCTTTGCCGAAACGTTTGCTGTTTTGTTAGGTCCTATCTGGCTAACCCTTACCCTGTATACGGCTTTTCCATTTACAAATCAACTTACCAAGTATCTACTCAAAATTATTTTTTTATAAATGTCATCTCCAACCCTACATCTGGGACTGTTCTTGCCTTGAATATCTTCCTTAAAATGACATTTGCCTTTAGTATATTGTAAAAGTTCTGCTGTGTGTGTGTTAAATGTGATTTATATAAATAAATAAAAAACAATTAAAAAGAAAATGAGGAAACAACAATTTCAGTATTCTGTTCAATGAATTTTTTTTTAATTAAAAAAATATTTTTTATAAGGTATAAAAAATTCAGTTTCACTAAAAGGATGCAGCTAAGCACCCTAGCTTGTTAAAAGCCAGGGCAATAAGAAGAAGGGGATTAAATGTACATCTTTTGAATTTTTGTGGGGTTTAATTAAGTTGTGGCTCCACTGTTATAAACCAGTTGTTAAGATCTCGTGTTCAGGTGATCTAATGGTTTATTCCTGCACAGAATGGAAGTATAAGTGTCTCAGTTTTGAAGTACAAACGTGTCTTCTGTGTTTTAATGTATTTTTATTTTACAGCATGGACATCTTAAGTTGTGTAATTCTAAAGATGATGTTTCTTTACATTATACTATTTTAATAAAGACACTGAAATAATTTTGTGTGGAGTGACTTCTCAATTTGACAAAAGGTGAAAATACAATGTGGTTAGAATACTTAATTTTTTATTGTTAAATTTCCAACAGTTTGTAAGTTAGACATGTTGTGTGATTTATGGCATTGTGAGATCTTTAACTTATCTGCCCCTTACTCTCTCTGTCTTTGAGCTGACAGGGCATTAACTTGGCTTGTGGCGTATAGTTTTTAAAAAAATTATATGTGGGAGCTTGGTGCAAACTATGTGCCTTGTGTCATGGCTTAGGTGGGGAATGTTGAATTAAATAATTCAAAGAAACCAAGCTTGAAACAAAAATAACTGGTTTGGCCAACAGTTCAACTGATCTTCTCTCCCCCCTCCAATCTGTTTTTTTTCTCCCCTTTTTTTTAAAAAAAGGTACATTTTAAAGTCTGTTGGTGTGCAAATGGAACATCAAGTGCAGTAGAGTTGTTCCTTAACTTTAAAAAAAAAATCAAGCCCGCAATGTTAGACTCTCCAATTACCATTAAGAGAAATTCTCATTGACATTAAAGACCTAATTGAGTGAAAGGTACACTTGCTCATGTCTTCTTTACTGCCCTTTCCTGTTTTTCCTGATGATTGTACAAGAGAGCTAGCCCCCAGACCTCCATGTCTGTCATTATGGGAGTTGGTCCAAGTTGGTTGTTTCTCAGGTGTTTTTACTTGTGATTACAAGCTGTATCAATAACTTCACAACCTATCAATTTACTTTAACAACTTAGTATACAAGTTGTGGCCATGTTATTAGTTTTATAGTTTCATTGATATAAAAGTGGTAAACATATTTTACATCTTTGTCTGAAATCAAGGATTAGCACAAGGATATTTTTAACAAATATCTTGTTTATTCCTGTTATGTATTGATGGACCTGTCACTTGCTTTAATTTTTATAATTAAAAAAAAAAAATATCATTTTCCTCTTTTTATCCACAGATGTGCATTCAACAAGCTAAGAAATGGCATTGTTTTGGCACAAGCCCAGTTTCGTATGGTCAGACAGAGACGCAGATATCTTAGAGTGAGTTTATAAAATTATATTAAGTTACAAATTTTAGTAGTAGGGATTTTTCTTGAATTGACCTGTTAAAGCAGTGTTTCTCAATCTATGTGTTGTGAAAGATTTTCAGGTGTGTCGCGAGATTTAGTAAAAATATTTTAAATTGCAAGGGTTCAGAGCTCTGAAGTTATTATGAAATTTTAAAATAAAGCAAAAAAAATGTTTGTTCAATAAGTCAACAATGAAATCAGTAATCACGTATGTTTTGTGCGGGCAGGATGTTAGATTTGTTTGGCGTTGGTCTGTGTACGGCATTTTCTTTTTTATTCTTTCTAGCGGTGTAGTTCGCTTGCAAATTTTCATGCGCTGGCATTTTCACTGATGGTTGTCCTTCAGTGCAAGGAAAAACAAAGGTTTTGTAACTCTTGCGCTTCAACAAAATCCTAATACTGTCTCCGTCCGCTGCATGATTCATAAATTAAGTCTCGTTTCTAAATCATTGCCCAAAGATTAGCATTCCATCATGACCCAGGTTGTTCTAGTACTGAACTTCAACAAGTCTCGACCACTCAAGTTACGACTTTTTTCACAACTTTGTGAAGCAATGGACTCCGATTAAAAGTGCACACTCTATCATAAGTTTGCTGGCCTTCAAAAGGAGAAGTTCTTGACAGACTTGTACATCTAAAAATAGAAGTGATTTCTTTCCTAGGAAACTGAAGATCAAAACTTCAACTACATGACAAAATCTGGTGGTTGACGGTTTAGTTTCTTTCCAATTTATTCGATAAACTGAATCACTAAACTTAAGTCGTCAAGGACCATCTGAGAAAATCATTGCATCTTCATCGAAGTTGAAGTCATCTAATGAGAAAATTTCATTTTGGAAAAGTAAAATATCGAAAGGAATATTCGACTGCTTTCCATCTTTAAACAAATTTCAAGATAAGAAGAAAATAGGGTTTATAGGTAATGAAATTTAGAACACTCTCAGTCAGCTTCAATCGTCTCTTCAACAATATTTTCCATCACTGGTCTTCGATGATTTTGTTTGGGTGAACAATCCACTTTGCAGTCAGTGAAGATATCAATTTGATGTCCGAATTACGACATAACTAATTCTATCAAACAAAATTCACCGACACAACTTTAGAAGAATTGTGGCTTGCAATCATGAAAGTCTATCCTTTAGTCAGTTTGAAAGCAGTTAAAAAACTCTGTTGCCATTTTCACCTTCTTGGTTCTGTGAATTTGGTTTTAAGACATTAGTTAAAATCCAGTCCAAGAAACGAGAGAGACTCCTTACAGTTGATGATGAGTTGCGCGTTTGCTTGTCAACTTTGGAGCCCCAATGGAATATGATGTGTTCCTTAAGCAGGCACATTCATCACACTGATATATCACAGTAGTATACATTACAGTAATATGTTAAAAAAATGTTATTTTTTAAAATAAAATAAGTTAAAATTATTCTTGTGTGTCACGACAGTTCTCGAATATTCTTATTGTGTCGTTACCCAAAAAAGTTTGAGAAACACTGTTATAAGTGCTAGAATTCACCCTAGTCAAAAATAGTTTTTACATTTTTTTAATTGATTTTACATTTCAATTTTAAAATTACTTTACAAAGATTTTATCAATTTTTTTATAATTTAAGGGTTTTATACTTATAATTTTATGAAAACAAATTAATTTTGGCTAGCTAGTCTGATTAACAAACATTATTATTTATAAGGTCTAAATACATTCAACAAAATAAATAGGTAAAACAAAACAAATAAGCCCAATCCAACAGTGTTATTTTTGTGTTGGTCATGCTTTAGTGAACACCTCATTCTTATGTATAGTTATATTAGTTGCAGTATATATCTTTCCTTTTATGACGCTTGGCAATGACAAGGTACATTTGCCACTTCATGCATACTCTGAATAAAACACAGGCTTCTGTAAAGCTACAGGGGGTGAAAATATTTGTTCAAAATATGTTAGGGCTTTATGCGACATAAAAGCTGATATAATTAAAGAGGATTCTTGAATGCAAGAGGGCAAAGTATATATTGAATTTAAAAGGAAAAAAGGTTTTCAGAAAGTACTTTTGGATAATCTTGTTAAGTGTGCTAGTTTCTCCCTGTTAGGTGCCATTAGTGTTGTTTTTTAATTTTAAAAAATTATTGCTTTTTTGTCTTGCTTTCCACTACTTTTTCATAGTTATTGGATTAGTTAATATTAAGATACTATCTGATATATTACTTCTGTGATATTTAGAAAAATTGTTTCCAAAATTACTTATTGTATGTTATCATTTTTATCGTTATTTTAAATTTGGTCACTCTGTAAAAGTTAATAATATTGATTGCTATATATTTTTTGCAGACTCGTGAGGAAGTCCGCACACGCTTAGAGCAACATAAATTAGCTAGAAGGAAACAAGAGACAGAGGAAAAAATTGAAAAAGAGCGAAGGGTATGCAATGACCTCACTGACTTTTTTAAAAGCTTTATATTGAAATTATTGTAACTTTTTGAAATTTAGAATCAGCCTGACTTATTTATTAAAGGGATCGCTGTTCTCTTTCTTCAGTAATTTTAAATGTTGTATTGTTATCTAAATTAAAACTAGAATGGATCTTTTCTTTTAAAAAGAAAGCACTGAATTATTATTATTATGTTTTTTTAAATGATGTTAGTTATTTCTTTGAGTAAGTGATAAGAATTTGAATTAACTTCTGCAATTAAAACACCCATATGTAATCTTCTTGTCTTTGATTGCTTTTTTTTTCTGCTGCCTTAAATCAGACTCCGGGAAATCTGATTCAAAGAAAAATTACTGAGTTGGTGGAAAATGTTCCATCTAATGATTCTAAGCCTACTTTAAGCCAAAATAATGATATTGGCTTTGGTAAACCCATTGGTAAAGCACTGTTTAGGGTGAGACTGCTGCTGTTTAACCAGTTCATTGTACTCAGATGTGAACCCATATACTTGTTATATCACTGGTCACAATATGAAGATCACTGATATTACATCTCTTTTTTTTTTATAATAGATCCCCAGGATCAAAATTCAATGTATCTGATTGTTTTTGTTTTTTTAATAGTGTTGATGAGCTATTTTTATTTTCACCCTGAATCACCCATATAGTACCTACTAGTACAAAGTAAACTTTGTAAATTTTAAACTAGTAATATTATCTGCTACATGTTTTTGTCCATTAACTAATTTATTGTGTCACTTTGTTCCTGAAAGTGATATAAGTGGTATAAAAAAATAAATACTTGTTTAGATTTAACCAGAAATGTTGTTTGATACATTTAAAAAGTGACCTCTGCTATCTAATTCACACAATGCTATATGTATTTATTATCTTTAAATGCACCCATTTGTTTTATGATATAAGTTAAATTTGAGTTATTTTTAAAAATTGTTCTGTTGTTTTTTTGCAGCTCCCAAAATGTTGTTTGAATAGAATAATTAGCCAGAGTTTTAGAATTTACAATTTTTAAAAACGTAGAGACATTATATTATTCGTGCAAATAATTGTAAGGCACTAAACACCCCAAAAATGTATTTAAGATTAGATTTTAAAGAAAATCATAAAAACAAAAATAACTTGTACTAAGAAATGCAAGAATTGTAACTCTCTGGAAATCTTAGATACTCATTAAATTTTTTGTGATTGAAGTTTTGTTGATGCTGTGCTGTTTTACTTACAAATTGGAAACTGGTTAATGTTATCATTTTATTTTACATTAATTAAAAAAATTTAATTTCTACAGGAAAGACAAGAACAAATGATGGCAAGCATTGCTAATTTAGATATCCCTGGAGAACTCGCTTTGGTTTATAGCAAACTTGATGGTAGGCTTACTTTGCATGTTACAAATTTTGAATTTACCGTGTCCAGCAGAAAATCATAAAGCTGTTAATTATGTTAAATGGGCATGAAATTTGCCAAAAAGCATGCAAAACGTATGATGTAACATGTTTCATCTTGTGGCTACCATAGATTGGAATGTGCCCCACAATGCTCAGAACATCATCACAGCAGCAGGGGAGGTTGTGTCAATAGACATGGGCTATAAGCTGCCTGTGGACATCAATTCTCATCCTTTCAGCAAATACACCAGTGTCTTCTTTAAGGTAAGTCATCAATCTGATGCATCTAAAAACAATTACTCAAATTCTTATAAACTTTTTTATATGATGTTTTCTTTAAATTAAGTTCTTATTTTGAAAGTAAGGTTTTTTGTTTTATTTATTTCAGAATCCTAGATGGGGAGTGCAAATGGAGCCCATTAAAACACCACTCACTCCAGTCCAAGGAGAAGATAATCCAGCTAAAGCTTTGGCTGTCTTCAAGCTGGTTAGATCATACTGATATACATTTTTAACTAAATACTTTAATATCTACATTACTCTTGAATTGTTGTACAACCTTAATTATACTTGTTGGATTTATCTCTAAAAAAATACTGCAGCTTGATATAAGATATTTTAGAACCATGGTAAATGGATTCTTTTTATAAAGTTAACCTCTTTTGTGTAAATTTTGTTTAAAAATAATAAAATAAGTTAAGCATTGGTATTTATGCCTCACACAATGATAATCAATGTTATTTCCATCTAATATCAATCATCTGCTCCTCATATTAAGTAACTTTTTTTTTTCTATTCAGATTTTGCGTTTCATGTCTGACATGAACTTGAGTGAAAAGAAAGAAAAAATTCTCTGTGACTTTATCATTCAAATGGTGAGAAGAAAAAAAAATATCAATTTTTCCCTCAATCATTAGTTTACATTGTTCAAGATTTTAAATAGGTATATCTTCAGGCATATGTCACAATGAAAATTATGAGCATAAAACAAAAATATTTCAATGTGCTACATTGCCGTGTATATTAAGTTAATTTACTTGTAACTATTTCCTGTGTTCTCTCTCACCAACAGGGGCTGAAGTATGAAGGTCTCAGGGATGAGATCCTGTGCCAGATGGCCAACCAGACTTGGCTCAACCAAAACCTGGAGAGAGCTGAGAAGGTGTGGAGGCTCTTGGCCAACTGCTTGTGTTGTTTCAACCCCAGTCCTACCCTCTTCAAATATCTGCTCAAGTAAGAGTTCATCTCATGTATAGCTTTACTTCATCAGTAAGCAGATGATATGTAAAGAAATGGCAATGTGGTGTGGTTTTTAAAAAAAGGGATGGGGGGGTTAGTCTTCAAGATTTATGACAAACTGTCACAATATAGATGATTACAATGGTAGGTTCTATAATTTATATAATTTTATTTTAAAAACTTAAATAAGGAATAATTATATGAAAATTATTAAAAACTATTCATTTCATTTTTTCCTCTATATTATATTATACGAGCAACAAAGCCTGTTCAAGGATGTTCTACCGTCTATAAGAGTGACATGTTGTAACTCCCAACAGCCGTCTGGACGGCCATACATGTGGATCACGTCACAAATACTATTCATTATAGTCATAATAAATAACCTGTAAAAACAAAGTTTTTTACTATAAATCCCAATGCGTACCGCTCTAAATAAAGTCTTTGAGAAAAAATACTGCACAAAAATAACTCACTTTGAACGTCCACGTTAACTTGTTCAATATGTAAATATGTAATTGAGATTTAATTTTTCTGATTGGCTGTGGGAGTTTGAGGAACCAATCGCTATCGCCTTTTATTATATAGAATTATATTTTTAGAGTGTCATGATCTTTTAGGGAAGTTAGGTAAACTTTTCTTTCCTCGTAACATGATATATTTCTGTAGATATGTCTCTGATGTTGGTCTGAATGGGTACAAGTACATTTGTCAACACAAGATCCTCCAGAGTGCCCACATGGATCCATTACTCAGCAGGATTTATCCTCCCACGGTCTTGGAATGGACAGCCATACAGAGGAAAGCCAATATGGGATTGGAGGTCAAGTTCCATGATGGTAGGTGATATGGGGAAATAACACACATGATAACATTGAATATCATTAACAAGTGACGGAAGTGTAATAAATTGGCATAAATTAAATGAAAACTGTTCAACACAATTCAAGCAAATTCACTGAAGTGTAAGAAATGTTTCAATATCAATTAATGAATAGAACATGTTAAAAAATGTTGCTTTTTCAAAATGATTCTTTAATGTTTTGTAAGTAAAATAAGTATAAAATCATTTGAATGAAGAGTCAAGGGAGTTTAAAAAGTAATGAATGTCATTTGAAATTAATACCTACATTAAAAAATGTATTCCTCTGAATATTATCTTTATTAAGGTAGCTAATGGCTAAATATAGTTGTGATTTGTAGGTGTTTTTTTAATCACGATGACTAATTTTTGTTTAAGTCTTTTATGAATATAAATTGTTGATAATCTTTTCCAATTTCAGAGCACTATTTTTTTAAAAAGTAATTAAAGACAAGAATAAATGATTTTCTAAAACCTCCAACAATGTTAATTAAATATAGTTGGCTAATTTGTTTTTGTTTCTTTATAGAAATTTTTTAAAATAATTCTCTTCTTCAGATGTGTCATTCATTGGCCATGCAGAGTCTTGGACATCTGGTGAACTCTTTGCTTCTCATTTGTGTAAACTAAGGTAAATGATTGTTATAAAAATTTTAACAAAAGCTTCATGCCATATTAAGAGGAAGGTGCAGATATAAAAATAGCCTGGCTAGAAAAATTAAAAATTACATATTTGTTAAAATAGCCATAGTTGATGTGGATTAATAATAAAATTTTACAATAAGTTATACCTTTAATCGCTCTTTTAAAAAAAATATATATTTAACTTCATGACCTGTATGTTAAAGCCATGTCCTAAACCTATTTTCAATTATTCATGGAAGTTAATTAAAATAAGGGTTTTACAAAGATTTCAAGACATAACATTAGTAGTGTTTTTTCTGGATTTTTAGACTATTAAAAAATGTTTAATAACTTTTATCCATGTCTTTAAGATTGTCTAGAGAAATATTTCTGTGATAATGTGTATTTTATTTTAAACAACTTCTGTAGACTCTACTAAATGGTAGTGTCCAAATACTGGGTTTATAAACCTTAATACACTATTTTTAAGGCTTAGAATTTAAAATACAACTTAAAACATTTTTTTCAAACCTTAATAATGCAACCCTAAAATTGTGTTTTCTTTTTCATGTTTTTTAGAGGTCTGCATGAAAACAGTCAAGGTTGGACTGTCAGACTCCAAGAAGACACAGATTACTATGAGCTCATGGGATATGACTATGTCCTTGACTTAATAAGTGAGATGGAGATTGCCCCTGGTTTCCCAACATGCAATGCATACTTTCTTGTCTCTGTTGATCGCAGCAGAGAAAGTGCACAGCATAGGCGACAGGCTCACTCTGAGGGGTCAGTTTTTACTTTGAGAACAATTATTTATTTCAAATTTGTTCACTGTATATACTCAAGTATCAGTAAAAAAAAATTCTCTAAATTTCAAGGCAAAAATCGGGGGGTGGGGGGGGGGTGTCGACTTATACACACGTATCTCATTTTATAAACCTCATGAGTTTACCTTAACGATCTTTGAAGAAATGTAAAATTCCACTTTTCAAGTGACAAATCAGTGGGTCGACCTATACTTGTATATATATCAGTAATAGTCTTTCTTCTATAAAAATAATTCTTAGAGTAGTTTTACATTATCTATGATCCAAGATACTTTATTTTTCCATGTTAGTAATATAAATCAAGTAAAATTTCTTTATTGCAGTCCTCATAACCCAGAAAAAGAAAGGATTCTCATGTTGTCAGGACCGCTGCCCCAGATGATCAGAAGAGAGGTTCCCATAACAACAAGTAACGAAGACCAGAGAAATAATTCAAGAGCAACAGCCAGTAGGAAAGTGCAAACCAGCACAGTAGAAGATGACCTTGGCTTTTCTACAACTAGCGTCCTCAACCAACGTCCCACTGAAATTATTCCTGTGGGCTTGTCAGAAAACAGCAAGATGAATGTCAGATATACGAAACGCTCTCGCGCCCCTGGGGCTCCATTGACCAATGGACATGTGCCCAATGGGCAAACCAATGGAGATATGACAATCATTGGTGAAGATGATGAATTTTTCTCAGATCTGTCCAGAAACATACTGAACACTCGCTACTTCCCTGAGGGGGAGATAAAGCCTGGCGACACAAATGACCTTTCCAAGAGCAAGCTGAACCTGAGGTACAACAGGAAGAGCAGTGCTGGTCGGGGAAAATCTGGCGTGTCAGCTCAAATAAGCAGAAAGCACCTCGGTCCTAACCGGGATGACATTATGTCTGGTAACTCTGACAACACCGATTGGTCGCATCTTGTGGAGGATATTTTCAGCACAGCTTTGAATGATCACGATGAACAAAATGGCAGAGTACTTGGGAGCCGTATAAAAGGTGGTGGACAAGGTGTTCCTGGCTTTGAACCTCAGCAGGTAAAGTGATGTAGCAGATATCTTTATCTGAAAATTTTTAGTTACTGAAATTACAAATTTAAATTAAAGGTTGTTTTTTCAATGAATTTAAACCATTTTTTTTCAATGTAGTTTTGTTTAAGCAGATGAATCAGACATCTTTATCCTAAAATATCAGTTACAGAAGTTTAAAATATTTATGTTTTTCTTTGTATGATTTTAATCCATTTGTTTGAACTGTCATTTTTTTCAGCCGATGAATCCTGCCTTCAGCTTTGGTTTAACAAATCCAATGCTTGGTGTGAATCCTCAAATGATTCCACCTATGAATCTTGGGGCTGGTCCTTCCATGGCACCTGTTGGCCTTTTGTCTCCAGGTAACTAACTGTTCACTTTATTATTTAAGTTGAGCTAAATTATGTTTTCTAAATTCCATTTCATATCTTAAAATTTTGTCAAGAACATTTTAACTGAAGTATCATTTATGAGGTTTACCATATCCAATATAATAAAAGGCAATTTTCTGTCCAGTCATGGATAGCGATTGGTCCCTCAAAGTCCTTCAGACTCCCATTGCCAATCAGAAAAATTAAATCTCATTTACATATTGCACAAGGTTTTGCGGACGTTCAAAGCAAGTTATTTTTTATGCAGTATTTTTTTCCAAGACTTTATTTTGAGTGGTACGCGTTGGGATTTATTGTCAAAAACTTTTTTTACTGGTTATTTATTAGAACTAGAATGAATAGTATTTTTGACGCGATGCACATTTATGGCCGGTCGAGACGGCTGTTAGAGGGGAGGTACAACATGCCACCAAATGAACGGCAGAATGTCCTTGGACGGGCTTTGTTGCTTGTCTTCAAATGTTATGCTTAATGGAGTGGTTATTTCTATATTTAATTAGTGCTTCAAAATGGAGTTACTTTTGTCAGGTTTAAAATTAGCTTTGAGTAACAAAAAAGTGAGCAATTGTTTATTTTTCAACTCAATAGTAAAATTTTTCCTCTTAATTCAAATTTATTTAAAGAAACCATTCATCTTTAAAAACATTTTGGTTTGATTTCTTCTCATCACTCAGATCCTATTCAACAAATATCAGCTCAGCAGATGGCTCAGCAGCAGGCAGTGTTGCAGGCATACCTGGTTAGTCAAGTCATTTGAAATCAACTAATTAACTCATCATTCTTTCCCTAGACTAAATGAATGAACTAGTTTGGAAAAGTAATGCTTTGCGCAAGACTTTTGACAAATAAACTTTTCAGGATTCTCTCCGTTAAATTCTGTACTTACATCTAAACCCCTTGATTTTATTGCCATATAGTGTTTTTTTAAATATATCTTTAATGGGTTTTTTTTATGCATGAAATTTTTCTTGAATAAAAAAAATAATTTGCTTACAGTCTCAGCAGCAACGTCAACAACAGCAACAACAACAACAGGCTCTTTACCAGGCCTCTCTTCAACAGCAACAACAGCAGCAGGCTCAGCAAGTCCTGCAGCAATCACAACAGCAGACAGCTGCACTAAAGACAGCCCTTCAGCAGCAGGAGCTGCAAAACAAACTGTTGCAACAGTCCATAGAGCAGGAGCGTCTAAAACAGCAACTGCAGCAGTATCAGTTATCCCAAACTGTAAACATACTAATATTTGAATTTTTATTAAGTGTGTTTTTAAAAAAACTTTGATTAATGTTTGTTGATGCTTTGGATTAAACTTAATAAACTTTTAAAAACTCTTTAAGCCACCAGTACTTTAAGAGAAGAAAAAACAAACAATTAGATTCAAATTAGTCATATATACTGAACATGAAATATTTTTAAAAGTGTTTTGATTTGCACTGTTTTGTTTACTTCAGGTAATGCCTCAACCCATCCCTACCATGATTCAACAGCCCATAGCACCAGTCGGGCCCCAAGGCCTCATGGGCCAGTTCAATGCTCTCAGCCCAAGTTCAAGTTTAAACTCTGGGTTCAACCAAGTGGGGTTGACCAATGGCGGGGGCGTGGATACCAGCTTTGGAAGCAATGCCTCGTCCAGCCATATGATGAATGGCACTGTACAAGTAAGCTATTTTAAAAATACCTTGTATGACTACCCCATAATGTTCTTATAAAATGTATGAAATGAAATTTTTTTTAAGAATAAGATACAAATATTTTCTTGGACAGATGATTTAGATTATACAGCGTTTAACTGCAGAGTTGTTTAAATGTTTCTGGAAATTAGAAAATAGAAATTAGCCTATGTCTTAAAATTAAAATTTTTGAGATAGTAAAATCCATGTTTGCAAAAAAAACAACTAATATTTAAAGATATTTTTTCCATGTTAGTTTAAAATTTTCCATCCCTAGAAGGTAATGAATGCTCTCTCCCCACCTAACTCTACCACAAAAAAAAAGCATTTGAATGTTTTACAGAGCTATGATGAAGACAGCCCAAGAAAAGTTCAGTTCATCAAATCTTCATTTGAAAGCAGACCTCAGGCAGACGTCAGTGCTCCCCCACCCACAGCACCAAAACAGCCCAAGCACAGGATGCAGTTTAGCATACCTACACAGGGATCTTCTTCAAGTGAGCCATCTATCAGTGGGCAAATAAGGGAAAAGGAAGATTTTTAACTTAACAACACTCTTTTATTTAAATCTCATGTGACATTTTAAAATTAATATAGGTAAAAAAAAAAAAATATTAACAACACGCTATTTTATCTAAAGTCTGCCTTCTGAGCAAAAAGATTTTGTTAAAGATACAAATAACCTTGGTCCAAGTTTTACAGACATCTTTCCTTGTTCTCAGGTTCTCAGACCAGAACCATCACAATCACCAGTACATCAACAGCTGATGTTTCTGTCAGGCCCACCCCACAACCCCCACCTCCTCCCCCTCANCTCCCCCGCCACCCCCACCACCTCCCGTTCAGATAGAGAGAGAGAGGGGCACATTCACCATCAGGGACCGGTCAGGCAAGGCCAGGACTGTGAGGATCGGAAAAGTGGTTTGGCCACCCCCAGTTGAAAAGGAAGAGAGGGGGGATATTCAGGTAGTCAAGTGTTTTACCCTAACGGCTTTCTGTTTTGTTGGTCTGTTCATAAAATCATTAACAAACGAATCAGTTTTGGATTAATAAAACAAAAGTATTTCAAGTAGTAATCAAGTTTCTGTTAACATTTTTGTACTAACATGTTGCAATAAAAATTTAGAACAGTGGGCATGCTAGTATATCAACTGAAAAAAGAAAATCTCTATAAAAGACAATAATTTAATCTTAAAGATATTATCCAAATGGTTTGATGAGCTTTTTGAACATAAACCTAGAACCTGAATGATGACTATAACATGCATGAAGAAATAACACATCAAGAGTGCATTTCTGCTCACATGTTTTTTCTCGACCAGTTCAACTAACAAATATTTAAATCTAACAAAAAGGTGGGCAAGCTTGAGATTGATGAGAAGGTTGCAAATAACATTGAGAACAGAATTACTGGGAAAAAGAAGTGGCAAAAACCAGAATCTCCAAAAGATGAGAATCAACCCAAATCTATTCTCAAAGGAGAGGTATTTCATTTAGTAATTAAGTTCTCATTATGTAGACTCACCAAATATGAAAAAGCAAATTTTTAAATACTGGTAAAAGAAATAGTTTATCAGAGACTTTCTCTTTTGTTTTTATTAAATTTTTATAGTGAAATATTTGTAAATAGATAAGTATTCTAATGTCAGACTTCTTAAATCTTTTACCAATTTTGAATTAATTTTTTTTTAAATGTATGTCCTCTAGACAAGGACCAAGTCCCTGAAGGAAACCTCACACTTTAACACCTTGAAACTCCTTGAGAAGCAGCTGGGAGGTGGAGCATCACAAGACCTTCCCCCACCAAGGCCTCATGTGCCTAAGGTTGATCATTCTGATGCTAATGTCTATGATACTCATATCGTTAAAGGTTGGTGAAATGAAATTTTAAAATATTTTCTCAACTTGTATGAGAATCTTATTTGAGAATAATTAAACAAAAGCAGTCTACTTATATATGTGTATTTATGAACAAATGGCTTGTTTTATATTGTATTCTCTTGAAAATTGACATGTTAAAAAAGAAACATTTAATGTGATGTATTTCAGATGAGCCTCCACCAATACCAAAGTCATCTCCACCCAAACTAGTGACCAAGAAAATCATCACTGAGACAGTTGAGACATTGGAAATGAAGCGCTCATCTGGAGAATATTCACGGCGCATCGAGCCAGATATTCCAAAACGGCCTCTCCCATCTCTCCCAGAGCCTGAGCCCCAGCCCCAGATTGATTACGCTGCTCTAGAGCGCTCCATTTCAGAATTGTACCCACAGAACAAGAAGTTCTTTTTAATGTACCACAAGGTGTGTATTGTCCTAGTCAAATAGTCTATTAGATTTCAAAACCCTTTGAGAACATTGAATATACACTAATTAATATGGTGTTACGTGAATAACTTTGTACCTGCGGGATGAGATAAATTGGTGGAAAACAGAATAGCTTAGTTTTTTTTAAATTTCCTGGAAATTCATAATTCCTGCTTGATTCAAACTAGATGAGTATGGCTGATTAAAATTTAACCAACATATGTTTAAAAAGTATGAAACAAGCATACAATTAAACCTAACAATTAGTTTTCTTTCACTTTCTGGTATCAGCATTCAAAAAACAATTTTTATTGCCAATTTTATTGCACAGAGAATGCAGTACCTTCCTATTTAGCAACTCATGCAAGAAAATTAAGCTAGCAAATTTTTAAAGTATTTTCAAAAATTGCATAATGCATGCATTTGACATATCAAGGATAGCACAATTTGTAAACAATCTTAACTGTAATTATGTTGTTCTCAATTAGATACCATGGACATTACAAATACGTAAAGAAGTTTTCTGGCCATCTGAGAAGCTAGAGAAACCACTGGCCCTTCATCTCATCTACTGCCAGATTGTCAGTGATGTATACAACAATGGCTGTATCCGCATCACCAAGGATCAACGTGTGAAAATGAGGAGCATGCTGGGTAATTTACTAATTTTTAAATTTTTTTTTGAAGGGCGATTGTTGTTTTATGATGGGCATTTTTAAATTTTACCAATGGCATTTAAAATAAGGGGGCTGGTTTCATCTATTCTCATACAATTTCTGTCTAGAGGGACATGGTGTGAACCAGCACAACTACTTGAGTAAAGAATTGAAGCCTCAAATTAAAAAAGTCATTGTGGACACAGTTAAAGAGTGGCCTATCTACTTCTGCAGGCTTTTCCCCATTGCTGTAAGTGACTCTGAAAGCAATTGTGCTTGTTGGAGTGCAATTATTTTTAGATTCATTTTTTATATTCCATTACTCAAATAATATGGTGTCAAATTTCGATTTAGAATTATTTTTCATTCGTTTGTGGTCATCAAACTCGTCTTTTAAAATATTTTTTAATGTAAAAAGACACAAATATAAATGTAACATTTATAACCAGTATTTTGTGAACTATTTTTTAGGCTAGTGGCCAGTACTCTGGTGCCAGGTACTTTGGCGTCAGTCATACAGGTCTTCGCCTCATCACAAGAGACAGGAGCTTTGTAGATGATTATCTTTCTGTCATGGAGGAAATAAAGTGAGGGTTTTTTTGTTTTATATAGTGGGACTTTATTTGACATAAGTTATGATAATTAAAAATACTAGCCGACCGGTGTAATAGCATGCGCCGCTAATGATTTAGTGACGGGGTACATGTAATATCTTTGCTGGGGCTTGAACCTACGACCTTCCGCGTGTTAGGCGAATGTAATAATCACTACACTACGAAATACATGCTGTTCTTCTGTTGTTCTGAAAGAACAAAGTAATTGACCTCAATTGAACGAAATTGTTGGTCTTGATGACCCCCCACCCTCACACTACCTTTTCTTGCCAGCTGATTGGTCGGTGAGGCAAGAAGACAGCTCGGTGTCCGGCATGATTGAACCATGAGGAGAATTATATATATAAAAATCCTTACAAAAAGACAAATCAAGTCAAACGGCTTTAATTAGGTCATTATCTCTCTGTTTGCTAAAAACAGTTATTGGACTATGCAATAGTTGGAAGTACTTAATCATTTTAAAAAATATTAAAATCTTTTGAACTATGTAAAGATCGCTTGGCACTAACCTTCTCTCTATCCTACACAGTTAGAATAATTATTTTTTAAACCCATAATTTAAAAATGTTAACTTTAAAAAAATGAAACTGTAATGGCAACAAACTAGTGAAGTAATAAATATGTTGCCAGGTTTGAAGATGTAATCGATGCAGTTCTTCCCACAAGCTCCACGCTTCAGTTGAATCTCAGGACAAAATCTCTCATCTTCCACACCACCAGAGTAAGTCTTACTTGTGGCTTTACATTTTGTCACTCAAGTTCTTTTATATCTCAGTGTTGTGTCACTTGAAGCTAATGCTTTGTATAAATTGAACAGTCAATATTCACATGCAACTCAAGCTTAATATGGTTTAAGCTATCCTATAATTACATGAACCAAAAGTTATATCTTCTAACAATGTTTGCATTTCTATGTCTGTCAGGCCCAGCAATTAAAAGACATGATTGACAGGTTCTGTTTGGAAAGTGAAAAGGTCTAGTAAATCATTTTTTAAAATAAAATTTTAAACATTGTTATAATATCCGGTTATTTTAAAACTTTAGAAATAATAGAGTGAATCATTTAATATTATGCAGCTATTTAATGGCCTACTAGTTCCTAAATGCTCCTTAAATTTTCCCCAGATATTTTTTTCTCCAATAATGTATACATTTTTAGGAGTTCTAAATTGACTAATATTGTTTATTACAGGGCAACAAGTATGTTGTGGCAGTAAAGGATTACATCACTAGAGAGTCTACACTGCTTAGCTTCAAAAAAGAAGAAATCATTAAATTGATGGATCCTGAGATGAAGCTGGAAAATGGTAAATATTAGAATTTCTTTTTAAAGTTACCTCATACCTTGGAGAGAGGGAGAGCAGAGGAGGCACTTTCCTCAGGCACCTAGTTAGGGCTGATAACAAAACTGTCTTAAGATTGCTCTGTAATGGTGAATAAAACAATAAAATTCCATGAATAACATAAAAGCAGGCAAAGTAAAATTTTATGTGTCTGCCCTGGTCTGCACTTTAAAAATGTATTTTGATGAGATTCATTTTCAGGGTTTACCATGGCAAACATTTTCCTGTGTAAATTCCTATGATCAACATATATGACCTTTGAGACAATCCTATAATAATTGCATAGATTTTAAAATTAACATCAACATTTTGTAAATTGATATTTTGATATACCTAAGCTTAAGTAACAAAATTAATAAAGTTGAAATGTGGTAGTTACAATTTATGAAAAGATGTGTTAGATTCTGATAGAATTTATTTTTTTAAGTTAGATTTTTTTTTTTTAATTACAAATTGCTAGTAGATAAACAGCAAAAAGAAGACAAAGATAGAATTTCCAATCGGCTAAAGTAAGACCCCCTGCTGAATATATTGTCATTTTTATGCACCAAATGGGTAAGGGTTATTTATATGATTACTGGAAATAGGATCTGGGTTATTTATTTCAGTGTGTACATTGGGATGTTACCTAGAGAATGACATATTTTGAGGTCAAGAAGATAGATTGGATGTTTTAGGCATAAACTAACTCCTGAATTAAGATGTTGGAACCTCAATACAATCTACCTTCATGAAATGTAAAAAGTATTATTTTGATTGACATTCTATTCAGGATGGCTTTATGGTTCACTGAATGGCATTGTTGGACTGTTCCCTGCTGAATATGTCAAACCGTTAGCTAGGCATGAAGTGGAGACCTCCAACTCAAAGCCAGTTCTGTATCAAGCTAAGACAAGTGTTGCCAACACAGTAACATCGAGCACCACCACAACTAATGGAGGTGCGCTCACTAATGGCTTTATAAGGGTGAGAGACATTCTATACAATTCTTATTTTCTCTTGAAGCATTCAGTAGAAAGTTGGGAATTTATTTTTAAACTAGCAAACCAACTTAAATCTGAAAATTCTTTCAACTGTGAATGATACTGGATAAATGAGAAACTAATATGGCCACACCACTTATTGTTCACAATTAAAATTGTTCCACTTATAAATGGTAAAATCAAATTTTCAAAAGCTGATGTCTCAGGAATCCAACTCATTTTCATCATGTTGTTAGCCATATATTATATCAAAACGACCATTGTTTCACAAGTTCGCATTGGGCTGTTTAACTTTTATACAATTTCTCACTGCACCATAAATAGGCAATAACCACACCATTAACCAATCAAGCAACAAATCCTCAAACCTCTGCCAGTTAAAAGCTCTTAGTTGTTAAAAGTGACACTTAAGAAATTCTTATGCTAATTTTTATTTCATTTCTTTTCTTTTAGCGTTTTGAGAAGTTTAAAAACTTACTGCTTCTAGAGAATTTGCAAACTATTATTTAACTAATTTTTGTTAAAACCAAGACTATTTATTGACTCTTACTTAATTAAAATTTCTGAAAATTCCAGGATCATCATGATACAATTTTTTAGTCATTTTATAATGTTGGTGTCAAAATAATCCTAAGCCAATAATTTTGCAGGATCCTTATGGTCATGAGGACAGAGAGAGTGACACAAGCCAAGGAACTGTTCTTCCAGATGGCAAATATTCTATGATGGAATATGCAATGCTCAACTTTAGAGAATCTCTGGAGAAGTGAGTGGAGATAGAATTAACTTTTGATTTACAAGCTATACATCTGCCAGTCATTTAAACATTGTATGTGTTAGTATTTAAATATTTAGAATGAGTTCTAACTCTTGTGGTTTAGAAAAAGGGGGGTTTCTATTACTGTGACTAAGAGTTTTTAACTTGATGTAGCTGTATTTTATTTTGAGAATTTACTCAAGTTCTTCTCAAGGTGATAGTTAAGAAGAATAAAAATGTTGATAAAATAATCTACTGAATTTCCAACATTCTGTAACAGGAGAAAAAGCAGGTATAATCTGTTTTTTCTATATTTGTGTCTTGGATGTCTTAAAGCCTAAATCAAAATTTTTTGTGTCAAATATCATTCTCTCTCTCATCAGGGTCCAGTTGGTGCATGTTTTGATATTGTTTGAAGAAGAACTTTTTAAAATTATCATTCATTTTATAATTTAAATTCTGAAAGGAGAGGTGGATGTATAAACATAAGCTACTCTGCAAAGTTAAATGTTAAGAATAAGTGCAAAGGTCTTTAAGGATAATACTTTGGGGCTTTTATTTCAGCAGTCTGAATAAGAAATAACCGCCATAAAAAAGACCTAAGTTACATCATTAGGGGAATAGTAGTTTTAGCACTCACACAAATGTAGAAATAAAGGTTTTTTAAAATAACTTTTACATAAGCAAGTGTAACCAAGTCCCTTTACTAAAAGCCAGAAACTTTTAAAGTCCTGATGATTTCTCTCTGTTGAAGGCTGTCATTTAGCCAATGAACAGTTTCATGACTCAAACCATATAAATTTTATATTTAACAGTGAATTTCTAGTATCCAATTTTATTGTACCTCATTGGTAAAATAATTAATTTCTTAAAAATTGATTCATTGTTTTGATTTTTTTTACTTTTAAGATCATCAATGCTAACAAATTGTATTTACAGGAAACAATTTCACACATCTGAATTTGGAAATGCAAAAGGTTTTAGTCAAAAAATTTAATTTAAAAATTGGTGATGGCAATATATAACTGGAATTCTGCTGTGCTACACTATCCATATATCTGTTCATATATTTTTTATGCTGGCCAATAACTTTTTAACCCTTACATTATAAACATGCTAATTTTAATTCTTATCATGGGCATTGTTTCACTGCTTATCTTGTATCAAATATTTATATTCACTAAAAATGCCACTGGTGCTCAGCTGACACAGGAATCATTTTGAAATTTTAATCACTGGTCCACAGTAAAATCGAACACCATTCGCTTTGGATTTAGCAAATTAAATTTTACTTTTTCAACAGCTAAAAGTTGAGCTAAAAGTTTCATTAAATTTCACAATGATTGATTCAGTTATTAAAACGCTGCATGCCACTAAGAAATTATACATATCACCAGCCATGAGAAAAATTCAGTTTCTTGTTTTTTTACCACTACAGGTATACTTTTTTATTGGAATTAATATTTCTCATATACCTGTATGTGAATTACCTTCCAAAGTAAATATAAAAATGCAAAGTGAAAAAATGTATGATACTTTTATAACCAACATCTATCTTACCTATTTTATAGAAAATATTTTTGTTAGTATATGGATAAAAGTCAAATTCTATTAATTATATTTTTTATTATTATCTCCTATGTACACCTCCTGAACCCAAATTAATCTCACAGCTACATCCTCATGTGCCCACTTCAAGAACATAATAACTTGTTGTTGCCCCCACATAATAAATTACTCTGTTGTTTCAAGCCTGAGAATTTTACCAGGCTTTCAGTATATTGCTTGAACTGACCATCTGCTATTTCCTTATGCACTTTCTTCAAACCTATTACTGGGACTCGTGTATACGGACATGCTGAATTTTAATTTAAAGGTACGAAATGCTGAGGACAGAAGATGGTTCCATCAGAGGAACAGTTAAAATGATTGAAAATGCAAAACTTGAAAACATGAGAAGCAAGGCAAATACTGAAAGAGGTGATAGGTTTTGTTTTACTTCTACCCTCAGTTTTATAGCAAACTTAATTTTGTTTTTTAAAGTATGAATTTCAAGTACTGTGTTAGTTCGTTTTTTTAATAATAAAAACCCAACAAATCTGAGTTCCATTTACTATGAAACTATAAATCGTTAAATGATTCTTTAAATTTCTTTTGTCTTTGAAAAATTCAGCCTAACTGAGCACGTATTTCCGTTATCCTTTTTAAAAAAATCCTTGATATATAATATTATAAATGTTAAATTAATTTATTCTGTAATAAGTTATATGTCTAATCCTTCAATAATTTTTCTGCAATTAAAAAAGGCTTTTCATTTTACTCGATATTATTATCGCTTAACTTTTTTCATTCTTTAAGCATACTACTTCCCTAAAAAGAATTGTATGCACTTTGGTACTATCTACATGTAATTGCTTTATCCACTAATATTTTAAGGGTAAACAACTTAACAGTAATATCCAACCATGCTTTCAATTCATGCAAATAAATTGCTGCTTGTCCTTCCAGTGAACACCTTCAACATTAAATAAATTATAAGATTCTATTCATTAAAATTGTACAGAAAGTGTATTAAAGGGTTAAATATGTAAATTAAATTATAATGTAATTTAAATTTATAATTATTTTTATATTCATGTATTCTACATATAAAGTAAAAAATGTCACAAATATAGCTAAAAGATAAATGATGAAAATGTAATCCTGAGCTGCCGGAGCAGAACAAATTTTCCATGTCCCATCTCAATGATAAAAATTGTTACTACATTTGAAGTTTGGGAAAATCTAAGGCTAAAGGATGAATTCTAACTGATTAACCTTTACAAATCTCTGTAATTCTTCAAAATACGAAATATTTTAGCCTTTAAAATTGTATTTTAATAACATATTCTTAAATAAATATTTTAAAAATTAAATAAACAACCTATTTAAGTTAGATGCTAATAAATAGAGTTACAATATTCAATTACTAAAAGAAAATGAGAAATTTCAAGGATGTTACTGATCCTATTAACAATCATCTTAGTTTTTATGAATCAAAATTAGTCAAATCTAATGATATAAATGTTATATTAATTCAATCATGTTTAGCAGGTGGAGCAGACTGGACATGGAAGGAACAGGCAGATCTTATTAAATGGACTAGGGTGAGTTTCTGGAAGACTTTGTTTTGGACTGGTAACATTAAGACTTTAAGGCATAGGTACTTTTGTCCATCATGATTTATTGAAATTAGTGAAATTGTGAATTATAAACATTTTAATTTTTTTTAATGAATATAGATCAACTATATTGATGTATCTTTAATACCAAAGTAGATTTTTAAAGCTTTAACACTGAGACCTTATAGTCTTTGAAAAAAAAAGTGTTTTATTTCTAGCATGTATTTAAATTTAGGTTACCTAAGGTCTGATTCTTAAACAACAGGAAACATTTAACCTTTACACTTCTGTGATCCATCAGTCCCGAACTTCAGTTGTCTCCGCACTGATTAGTTACCGGACTTACTAAACCTGATTATCATTCTTGATGTTTTTGTATCAACAGTCACCAATCCAGGCATCGCTTCTTAAGATGACCTCACCAGATCTGAACAAACTGGCCTTGGAGTGTTTTATTGGTAAATATTTACAGCATTTACTCTTAACTCGTTAGTTTTTAACTGCTCATGATGCTGGACTCACATATGATTATTAGCGTCTCACTTTTCTTCTTTCATACATGTTTCATTCTCTCTCCAGCTATCATGAGGTTTATGGGCGACTACCCCATGGGTTCCAACATGACTGAGTTTGACTGTGCCAAAAAAATATTGAAGGTAATTTCCCTATGACTTGTTCTTTGTTCAACAGTTTACATAACTTTGTCAGATCTCACAAAATGTTTAGACCAGTTGACTGAACTATTCACTGTGTGTCACAAACTAATATGTTTATATACTCCAACTGATGAGGGTTTGATATCACAAATTACAGACTTGCCACAAGTATCCACAGTTAAGAGATGAGATCTTCTGTCAACTCTGCAAGCAGACAACCAACAACAGAAGCATGAATCCGTTAGTATCATTTTGTGCCTGGTTCAATTATCAAGTTTGGACCTAACAAATTTATTTTGTATCTGCATGGCCTTTCAGGGATAAAAACTATGTTTTTTTTAATAATTAATTCTTTTTAAATGATATGCATCTCTTTTTCTTTAGTTACTTTATTACTTTATAAACCTATATGTAAAATGTTTGAACCATCTCCTCGATGTTATCCTGGCAGTAAGAGCAAGATAAGGGGATGGCGCCTGTTTGCCCTTGTTGCTGCCTACTTTGACTGCTCCAAAGAACTGAGGCCTTATCTCTTCAAATATTTGGAGGCCACATCAACAGATTCATCTCGTACTTACAACAGTAAGGATAATAATTTATCATTAGCTTTCAAATAAATTTATCGGATAAAACTTCTCTCTCTTTATATATATATATTTTTTCATACTTTGTTTATTTGAATACACTGAATATGTCCAAAAAGACATGTTTTAAAATGGCCTTAAAATTCTTAACTTTGTCTGTGTCTTAAGATGCTGCAGCACTGTGCCTTACAAACTTGCGCAAGACATTTAAATATGGTGGCCGTAAAGATGTTCCTCTTAAAGAAGAAGTTATTGCCCTGGCAGTAAGTATCTGTTGCAAATTTTTTGTTTGTTTAAAGATCTATTTAAAAATATTGAAGTACTTTGGATAAGGTTAAGATTTAACTGATTGTTGAACCAATGGATTTAAATTCACCAACAGGATGGACGCAACTGCAAACGTTTCCCCTTCTTTTACTCTGGTGCTGACACCCATGAAGGCATGATTCAAGTCAGATCTTGCACGGTTAGTTTAAAATTGATCTAACTACTTTAATGTTAATATCACAGTTAAATTAAATTAATATTTCCAATTTATTGCAAAATATTTCTCTTCTGTTTCCGGAAAAAAAATAAAATTATTTAATATTTAATGGAACCCATTAAATGTATTAAGTCTTAAATAAAATACCCTAAATATATATGAGAACATTTATTTATAACAGTGTACCTCTTTAAAGTAGAGAAAACTAAATTCGAGATACAGTAATAAAAATAACGACTTTTTTTTCTCCCTTGGTCAGGTTGTTCAAGACTCTATTGAAGATGTTTGTTTGAGTCTCAACATCAACGATCCAGTTGAGATGGAAGAGTACACATTCTTTATCAGGACAGGTGGGTCAATGGGTCACCAGCAGTCTCATCATGGGTTCATTCTTACTTAATACATTGTTACAGGGCAAAAATAACATTTATCTATTCAATCAACATTTTTGTTAACGTTACCTACTTAAAGGTTGTTTCATTATGGAACTGACAGAAAAGTCCACAAAGACAGAACCAAAGGGACTTTAATCATGTGGTCCTCGGTGTTCAGACTTTAATCATGTGGTCCTCGGTGTTCAGACTTTATAATCATGTGGTCCTCGGTGTTCAGACTTTAATCATGTGGTCCTCGGTGTTCAGACTTTAATCATGTGGTCCTCGGTGTTCAGACTTCATTGTGATATATACCCAGAGTTCCTTGTGTTGTGTATATTTACTGGTACATGATTGAGGCTGGACTACTAAATATGTTCTATTGCAGTAGGCTAAGAGGATTAAATGAATGGTTATAAATACATCTAATATTTCAGTCAATATTCTAGAGCTTGTACATTTGTACATTTACACATCAAAAGCTAAAAAGGAATACTTATAGTAAATAAGGAAAGATTATTCTTATATTTTAATATCTTAAATTTGGGATATAAAACAAAGGATATATAAATGTACTTTATTACGTACATATATTTTCTAATAATTTAGGTGCATAACGAATTATGTCTTAGGTCAATTTTAGTCACTGTTGAACCCTAGGAACATATACAAAAATAGATATACCATGAATAAAACAATAGATATATCCATAAATATAAAAATAGATATACCATAAATAAAACAATAGATGTACCATAAAAAACAATAGATAAATCCATAAATAGTAAATATAAAAATAGATATACCATAAATAAAATAATAGATATATCATACAAATAAAACAAGAGATATACTATAAATAAAACAATAGATATATCATACAAATAAAACAAGAGATATACTATAAATAAAACAATAGATATATCATACAAATAAAACAATAGATATACCATACAAATAAAATATTAGATATACCATAAATAAAACAATAGATATACCATAAATAGAACAATAGATATATCATACAAATAAAACAATAGATATACCATACAAATAAAATATTAGATATACCATAAATAGAACAATAGATATATCATACAGATAGAACAATAGATATACCATACAAATAAAATATTAGATATACCACACATAAAAGTAACAGAAAATATTGAAAAGGTTTGAGAAATGTGCTGCATGTTTTATTTGTATTTGTTTAAAGGTGATGGAACATTCAGCAAACTGAACAGAGAAGATTATGTGCTAGATGAAACGGCTTACTTCATCAGAAGGCAGATACCATTTGACCTCATCTTCCAGAGAACAGTTTGGATTTACCCTCTCAGACACATGGACAACGAGATCTATGTGGAGATGATGTTCCATCAGGTAGAGATGACCAAATTACTAGCGGAGGATGGGGAATACATTGTGGGCTTTTGTTACTGTCAATGATACTTGGTCTTCCCATTTCAGCTATTAGGTTTTCTTTGCCTTTGCACACATAATGATATCAAACATGAAGAAATCTTATCTTTCAAGATAAATTTTTATTGTTGGGAACATGGCTGATGTGAACTAAATGGTTAGGTGCCCTGATATATAGTAAATATATGTTTGTGATCTTTCTCACAATTAATTAATTTCTCACAACAAATTTTAAAAACACAGTGAAAGAATAGTCTGCAAAGTCTTTAGTACCCAACATATCTATCACTTATTAATTCTTCTTTCATCTTTAGCTGTACAGCCCATCTAGGGCTCAGGCCAGCTCCATCTCATTCTCCGTCTGCCAGCTTTGTTCTGTCTATAGACTAAAATTGTTCTGTCTATAGACTTAAACTGTTCTGTCTATAGACTTACATTGCTCTGTCTATAGACTTAAACTGTTCTGTCTAATAGACTTAAACTGTTCTGTATAAAGACTGTTATTGTTCTGTCTATAGACTGTTATTGTTCTGTCTATAGACTGTTATTGTTCTGTCTATAGACTGTTATTGTTCTGTCTATTGACTGTTATTGTTCTGTCTATTGACTGTTATTGTTCTGTCTATAGACTGTTATTGTTCTGTCAATTGACTGTTATTGTTCTGTCAATTGACTGTCATTGTTCTGTCTATTGACTGTTATTGTTCTGTCTATTGACCTACTCGCTGGCAATCTTTCTCGGTGACCCACCCTTTGTTGTCTGCATTTTTTTAATTATTAACACTCTTGAGTGGTGGGTGTCTTGAAACAACCCATGTACAACTCTGGGGTGGTGGTTATCTTGAAACAACCTTTGTATCTCATGGTTCATGCACCTTGTCTCTTCAACCATCATCTACAACTCTGGACAAATTAATTTGCCATTGGAACTTTCTCTCCCGAGTGTTGAACATGTTTTCTGTAGTAAGGAGCTAAGTTTCCCTTCAATAAGTTATGACAGGTCTAATTATGTGGTGAATGTTTGTTTTTTTTTGTTCATCAATTTATTTTCTTTACAACTTAAAAATAAAAAATAAATTATACATTTCTTTTAACTTGTTTTCCACAATGATCAAACCTCATGTAAAAATTCTATATTTCAGTGTGTCCTGGACTATATTGAGGGATTCTTGGTGATCACGCCTGGTGGGAAGCTTTCAAAAGAGTCAGCTACTGATATTGCATATTTGGGAGCACTGCTTCACAAGGCTAATAAGATGGTGGGAACTGTAACATTGTAAGTCAGATAACAATACTTTTCATTTTTTTAAAATTATATCAGGGCTTCACAATTGTTTTTATAACTGTAGTTCAGTTGTGACAACCTATTGGTATTTGTGAGGCAGCAACTTCTTATCTATATTCATACATGCTTTATTGATATTTCTAGGAAAGATCTAGAAGCCCTTGTGCCAAGATTTGTAAGGAACGCGCCAGATGCCAAACCTCAACAGTGGGTGAACAAGATTCATGAAAATTTAGGCTCTGTGTCACGGATGACAAACTTAGAGGCCAAGGCTCGATTTATCAGTGAGTAGGAGATTATTATTAGTTAGCTAGCACCAGCCGGTTTTATCTGGTTTTTGGCAGCTGATAGTCATGTTGTGAGGAATTATGTTTTATTTTCTAAAATATGTTTCCAGCATTGGTCTTTTAGAACATGAAGTTTTAACATTGGTATGGAATATTTAATCTAATTTAATATTTATTAATGGAAATTATTTCCATTTCTCTTCAGATGTTTTGAAGGAGTGGAGGTTGTTTGGATCAACATTCTTCCTTATAAAGGTATTTAAGTGTAATAAAATACAAACTATCTTATTTATTGCTAAATAACTTGCAATATCTAGCAACAATTGGTTGTTGTTTTTTTTCAATTTTATTTTTGGCATTGCTTTGTCACAATGTTATGTTGTGAAGATGAAATTAAAAATTCTGGGTTTTTTTTCTTGAGGAGGGAGGGTACTCTTGTTCCCTAGAGTGCAAAGCCCTTCTCTCATCTGTGGATAAATTGAGTGATATACCTGGGCTCCTGCAAGGTGTCATACTTCCTATGGGAAAACTGGGTTAGATACCTGGGCTCCTGCAAGGTGTCATACATCCTACAGGAAAACTGGGTTAGATACCGGGGCTCCTGCAGGGTGTCATACTTCCTATGGGAAGACTGGGTTAGATACCTGGGCTCCTGTAGGGTGTCATACTTCCTATGGGAAGATTGGGTTAGATAGTGGGGCTCCTGCAGGGTGTCATACTTCCTATGGGAAGACTGGGTTAGATACCTGGGCTCCTGCATGGTGTCATACTTCCTATGGGAAGACTGGGTTAGATACCTGGGCTCCTGTAGGGTGTCATACTTCCTATGGGAAGACTGGGTTAGATACCTGGCCTCCTGCAGGGTGTCATACTTCCTATGGGAAGACTGGGTTAGATACCTGGGCTCCTGTAGGGTGTCATACATCCTATTGGAAGACTGGGTTAGATACCTGGGCTCCTGCAGGGTGTCATACATCCTATTGGAAGACTGGGTTAGATACCTGGGTTCCTGTAGGGTTTCATACATCCTATTGGAAGACTGGGTTAGACAGCTGGGCTCCTGCAGGGTGTCATACTTCCTGAAAGAAGACTGGGTTAGATACCTGGGCTCCTGCAGGGTGTCATACTTCCTATGGGAAGACTGGGTTAGATAGCTGGGCTCCTGCAGGGTGTCATACATCCTACAGGAAAACTGGGTTAGATACCTGGGCTCCTGCAGGGTGTCATACATCCTATGGGAAGACTGGGTTAGATACCTGGGCTCCTGCAGGGTGTCATACTTCCTATGGGAAGACTGGGTTAGATACCGGGGCTCCTGTAGGGTGTCATACTTCCTATGGGAAGACTGGGTTAGATACCTGGGCTCCTGCAGGGTGTCATACTTCCTATGGGAAGACTGGGTTAGATAGCTGGGCTCCTGCAGGGTGTCATACATCCTACAGGAAAACTGGGTTAGATACCTGGGCTCCTGCAGGGTGTCATACATCCTGCAGGAAAACTGGGTTAGATACCTGGGCTCCTGCAGGGTGTCATACTTCCTATGGGAAGACTGGGTTAGATACCTGGGCTCCTGCAGGGTGTCATACTTCCTATGGGAAGACTGGGTTAGATACCTGGGCTCCTGCAGGGTGTTATACATCCTACAGGAAGACTGGGTTAGATACCTGGGCTCCTGTAGGGTGTCATACATCCTACAGGAAGACTGGGTTAGATACCTGGGCTCCTGCAGGGTGTCAGACTTCCCATGGGAAGACTGGGTTAGATGTCAGTGTTTCCTGTCAACAAATTAAGGATTGACTCTTTTAGATCATACAACCAGCCATCCTGCTGCTGTTAGTCTACATATTTCAACATTTTTCATTAATTTTTTAATTTCTGCAAGCTAAGTAAAAATGTTCTATTTTATTATCAGAGTATTCCCAACATCAGTGGTGAGTCACTGCTGGCTGTCAACTTTGAAGGCATTTCATTCCTGCGAAAAGACACCCATGAAACCATCAGGAAATATCCCTTCAGTGAAGTCTTATCGACCCGCCGCTACAAAAGTGACACAAATATTAACTACCTTGACATGAAACTTGGTGACCTTATGGTGCAACAGATACTGAGAATTGAAACAGACCAGGTTGGCTTCCTAATTTTTAAAATTATTATTGTATCTTTGAGTTGCTGATTTCTTAGAAACAAAATTTGATTCATTTATAATTTGTTGTTCTGGTCACATAAAGTCATGTGCTACTTCTATAAACAAAATTTGATTCATTTATAATTTGTTGTTCTGGTCACATAAAGTCATGTGCTACTTCTATTGAATGTTGATTTTATTTGTAGAAAAGAAAAACCGTTACAAAAATAAATTTAAAAAAAAACTAATTAATTTGCTCAAGAATAAATTGAAAATGCCAACTTTGTTTTAAAAAATAATAATAAATGTCATCACATTTTTTAATTGCAGCTCTCTTAGTGCACTTGGTTTTAATTATTTAAATGTTTCTTCACCTCAGGGCTCTGACATCTCAGACTTGATTGGTCAATACATGCAAGTGATGAACAGACATCGAAAGAGACCAGTGTCAAATGGAGTAAATGGTCACCAGTAAAGTAGAGTAACTGGGCCATACCAATATATTTATGGATCTCTCATTACTCTTGTACAATGGGTGCCTGTAACTGTTACTTCTACACAAAAATTGAACAATTCAGTGTCAATTAGGAACAACCATCTATACATTTTAATTATAATTATTTAACTATCATCTTTGTTATGTATATTTATTTGAATGATCTATTATTTTACTACTGTTAATGTCAGAATGGTTTTGGTGGGCTCACATCATAATTTTAATTTAAGTACAGATTAATGCTAATTAAAACATTAACAAATATTGAATGCTTTGAAATTATGAGGAAAATGATGGATGGAATGTTGACAAATATTTATTTATGGCACCATTTAATTTTTTGTTGTTGATATTTACCTACTAAGTTTTAGTTATATTTTAATAACAATTGCAACAGAAGAAATGTTCATGTTTGTTTTAACATTGTTGGATACCAGTTTATACAAGAGTTAAGGTTACTTACATTTACATTCTTTGCTAAAGATCAAAAGATTCAACATCATTGATAAATTTGAATGGTATTGTATCATTAATAACTTCATGAGTAACTTCTTTATGGCTGATTTCAATTAGTGTTTCTGTATTTCCTCATTTCTATCAATAGGCAAGATGTAATACTTTAAATGTGTACATGAACTGGCGTTACACACTGGGAAAAAAAATCTATTGATAATTTAGAACCATAATTTTTTTTTAAATAGCATTAAAAATTGTGTTTGAATCAAAAGATGTAAATAGCTTTTCCTATCTTAATGCATTCGTCATAATAATCGTGTAACCAAATGTTGCTTTGTTTTCTTTTCTCCTTTTTTTTGTTTTTCTTTCTGTCATTTGCTAGATTATTGTACAGCATCTAACTGTTGCAGATAACTGATCAGCATGTTGATGCTATGTACTGATGATGTTTTAAAGATATAGTTCACATAACAGATGATGCCATTGTCAATTCAACACGTGTTGAATGATTAGCTCTCAAAACTAGGCTGTGTTACCAGCTGGCAAGATTGCAGCTGCTTGGGTGTCTTTAAATAGTGTGCTATAAATAGTGCTTGCTGTGTAAATATATTATTTAATGCACACACTTGAAGATGTGGGTTGTGTTGTTGAAGGGAAATGTAAATATGCAAACACATTTTACATAACAGTTTGTTGTGTATGATTTTTCACAGTCAACGATCTGCAAAAGTTTCTCATATTTGTCATTGTAAAGTAAGGTCAAAAGGAAAATTTGTTGTTAAGTTTCATATGTTTCTGCATAGATTAAAAGAAGGCTGTGTTATTGAAAAAAGTTTTGGGTATTTTGTGAGAGTAAAAAGTATTTGAAGTAAATGCAGTTTAATTTTTTTATAAATAAGAAAGAAATTAAACTACTGGATATACTGAATAGATACATGGAAAGAAAATAATCTTCTGTAAAGAATTAGAGTCTGTAACAGATAAGATAAAGATAGCTGGTTTTCATCATTTGTTACAGCAACCATGTTTTTTTATTTCTTTATTTACTTCTTAAATTAAACAATTTAGTGTTAAAATATACTTGAAATAATTTTGCTGATTGGCTATACACAAAGTCATATTTTGACATTGAAAATAAATTATGGCCTAAGTTTACCTATGAGATCTTTCAGAAGTTTAAAAAAATGTTAACACTAGTTGAATTAAAACTGCATTTACAAGGCTAAGAAGTTGTGAAATATTTCCATGCATATTGTAATTTCATAATTACCTCATCATATTATCATTGTTGCAGAAACTATTTTATCAATATTCTGCATATGAATAAATATAAAGCAATCCCTTTTTTTTTCCTGGCCCAAACAATCAGTTATCATAAATATTCATTAAATTTCATTCATTTAAATAAACATGATCAATTAAGTATGCAAATCTCACAATCATTGTTGGATATATCCTGACAAGATTGTATCTTAGCTCATACAAGACTACTATGTGAAATAATTAATAATTATTTATAATTAAACTCAAGAGCTTAAGGCCAATTAATTGAATCAATTATATACTGGTATCTACAATTATCTCTTAATAATCTTTGTGCCTTTATCGTTTACACATAATCCTGGCCAGCAGATAATAATACTTGAGACTGCTGTCAGTTGTACACATGTTTCTAACATGTTTGCTTTATTTGTATTCCAGTGGATGATTTCATTTGATATAATGTGTACAACAATTATGGGGATGATTTCATTTGATATAATGTGTACAACAATTATGTGGATGATTTCATTTAATATAATGTGTACAACAATTATGTGGATGATTTCATTTGATATAATGTGTACAACAATTATGGGGATGATTTCATTTGATATATTTTGTACAACAATCTTGGTGCCTGTCTGTTTATAAAACACTTTTTTGTCATTTTTGGTTTTATCAGTCAGTGAGTTGAATTTGCTATTTGTTATATACTACATTAATATTTTCTTTGTCTTTCTAAATTTGTATTGCTAAAAGTATTTCATTTGTTAGCTCAGTCTGAGTTGTGATGAAAGCTTTTGATATTGTATCTTTCTGTTTCAATTATTTATTTGTTCCAGTTTACAACTTACATCTGGAATGTGTTTTTCCTTCATCTTGCTGACTGAGTTGTTATTATGAGCATTCCATTGTTACATATATTCCTGTTTGTATCATATGAATGATGACTTGTAACATTCCCATGTTAAAATTACTTTTGTTCATTCCAACTGCTGCCTAACATTCTAAATTTGAATTAAATTTTATTTAATATAAAAATAAATTTTCCATGACTAACTTATATTTATGACTTTTTACAAATCAGACCAGGGCTGTTCCAATCAGGGATAATTTATGACATTTCCCATTGGATAGAGACCAAAATTTAGTGTTGTATTTGAGAAAAGGTTGAGGTCATTATGAGAGTGGTGTATGTTTTTCAATCACCTGTATTTTGTCAAACTTACTCTGTTTAATCATACATACTTATTACATACCACTATTGAAATCATTGCCTACAATAATTTGTTTGTAGGTAAAGTTGACAATATTAATTGGCTAATATATTTAATGTTATATTGGTTGTTTACCCAGTGGTGACCTCCTCTCAAAGTACTGAGCTCACTTTATATTGGTTGTTTACCTAGTGGTGACCTCCTCTCAAAGTACTGAGCTCACTTTATATTGGTTGTTTACCCAGTGGTGACCTCCTCTCAAAGTACTGAGCTCACTTTATATTGGCTGTTTACCCAGTGGTGACCTCCTCTCAAAGTACAGCTGCCTGACTGAGCTCACTTACCACCTTGCTATAACCAGGAACTGGTTGAGCCTCAGTGTATTTTAGCCTGCTACCTATTGGTTGTCGTGCCAAAGGGGTTGCTGGTTTTAATAATCTTACTTCACTTAAATTTAGGCGTTTAAAAAACAACATATGTGTTCTGTCACTGATGCATAATACATAAACTTTTTATTTTACATTTATTATGGAATAAGAAATCTCAGAAGCTGAGCAAACAAGGAGCAATAATTTCATTAATGGAATGATTTTTTGGGCTCTTTATTTATTTATTTTTTTTTTTTTTAAAGTTTGCAAGTTCACTTTTAGATTTATACAAATTTAACAAGATGTCTTCTTCCATATTATAACACTCACTATATAGTATATATAATCAAATGTGAAACTTAAATTTCTGTTGTTGATGTTTCACTTTTAACTCTGCATTCATTGCTCCTTACATTGTTATTATGTGCTATATTTTCTGTAAGCCCCAATTTTGAAGCAAACACTTGTACATTTTTAATTGTATACTCATGTTATTTGAAGGTCTTCAAAATATATCACACAATGCTGTGAAAATGTCATATACTGTTAAAAAAATATTATTCAGATAACTAAGGCTGTCATGGTATTTTGTAAGGAATGAGTGTTATATAATTTTAAAAAGCTTTCTTATCAAACTTGAAAAGAAAACTTAGGTTTTTCAAAAATATTCTAATTGATCATAACTATTTGAAAAATTACAAGTGGGCTTTGATGTTTTATTACTTTTTCACTAATTTATTTTTTAAAATATACAGGAAAACAAATTGATAAGATTTAAAAATAATTTTAGTAAGTAAAATCAACACCATTTATACAGATGTAAACATTTTCGTATATAACAACTATACCTAGTGTTCGGCCTTATGTCCTTTTTTTTTTTATACTGGCATAAATAAAATTTTGTATTTACATAATACCTTATGGCTTATTATTATTTTCTCTTCTATGAGCATTTAAGAACTAATATGTAGAGGGATAAAAGAATCCAAAATGCAGCTTTAAATTCAATCAATGCAAATACTAAATAATAAAAGGATCATATTTTTGGCTAACAAAGAGAACAAGAACAGGAATCAATATACTACATGCTACAGGAAAACTTGAAAAACAGGTAAGGAAACAAATTAGAAAAGGTAAAAATGAGATAGTTCACAGAGAAGAAAAATCATAAAACTTTAAGATATAATCACCACTCAGTCACACAACTTCCTGACTTTGGGAAATGAAATTATTTTAACAATACTTTCTTATTGGTAAATGCATTGTCTTTATTTGTCAATTAAAATAAGGTCAATTTTTTTCTGCTGACAAAAGCATCTTTGATAAATACTCATACACCATTGTGAAACAGGATAAAAAGTAATAGAGCATAAAAATTACATCACAAAATTAAGAAAGATAACCTTGTCAAAAAGATTTTCGGTTTAAAAGCATTTAGTCATTTTCTCATGAAACAGTTTATAACATTACATTCTGTTACATATTGCTATAAATGGATATGAATCGGGATTAAAATGCTGTATGACATAATTCTTTAAAAACATGCTGAAAATTATAATCAAGTCCAGACAATAGGGACACATTTCATAAAAAGTAAGATAAAAAGTCCATATCAATAAAATTTTATACATGCATGAAAACCATTTATAATTATGTCAATAAAGTTTAATTTAAACTGATTTTTATAGTATGGAATTCAACAGTTTCATTACTCACAGAACCTCATTTCAATATGGCTGCTTTAAAGAATATTTATATTCTAAAGCCTTAAATAGAAATTAAGTAGTAGAAATTGGTACATTCCAGAAAGTTCATAATCATAAATATGATGAAATGAAATTACTAATAATCTCAATAAAATGGAAGCCTTTAAAGAATATTTATGAAACATAGATACATAACCTAATAAAACGTACATTTTTTCATTCATCTTTATCTTTACTCCTGCTGTCTGGTTTGGTATCCAGTGTTCTTGTGCTTTGACCAAAAAGTCCTGGAATGTCAAAAGCAGAGTTTCTAATGCCCCCAATCTTGAGGAAAATTGGTAGAACTAATTGCTTCCATTGACTATGCCATCTGAGCTCTTGAAAAGTTTCCAGGTAGCTTCTATATGATTCCAGTTTGCTGTTCTTTTTAGGGAACCCTTCTAATATTTGCTGTAAGAATAAAGTTACAAAATATTGAATAACTGTTTTCATATTGAATAACTGTTTTCATATAAAATTGAACTTTTTTTTTTTGGTATTCTATGACTATCTGCCATTTACTAATATATAACAATAAAGAGGATAAAAAATGCAAAAATAAATTTGGGTAGAGAAGAGGAATCTTGTGCTTTAGATTTCAAAAAAACTGCCCCTTATTGTATGGGGCCACACATAAAGTATGTCATGCTCCGGAGGGGGGGTGTGTGTGAGAAAGTGTGACGGGGGAGGGGCGTCGGCCATGTGTGACGTCACTGTGTTTTATATAGAATTTTAATTATTTTGTCAATAAAAAATCCTTTTTTTTGTTTGAAAGCGCGACGTACTTTAGGGGGGTGGTCCGAGATTTGTGACAGGGGGGGGGGTTAAAATGGACAAAAATAGGGTGACATACTTTATGCAGAGAAATTTTCAACATTTATTTATCTTTACCTTTAACTGACTGACTAGCTCTTGACTGTCATTGAAGATAAGACCATTTTTATCATGCTTTACAAGTTCTCCAATGCTAAAGGAATATAAAGCAAATACTATTAGCACATCTTCAGGTGTGGGGGTGAATTTTTAAACACTTAAATATTTTTAAAATCTTACTCATTTTCAAAGCAAATTTAGTCACAAAATTAATTAGCCTTTGAGGTATTGTGACCAAATGTGCACGAACCATTTGAAGTTAACAGCACAAACTGGCAATCCACAGCCAAACATGTCCACTACTTTCATTGGGAGGTCTAAGCCACTGGATGACTTGTGAAGGCAAATACCAATATCTGCTGAACCTGGTCAAAACACATTACAAGTTTTAATAGTATTAAATCAAAACATGTGTGTTTTTAAATTAAGTAGTTAAAAGTATGTAATTTTTTTCTGACTATGTTAATGGAAACGAATGTAACAACCAGCTAGAAAGCCCTTAGGGGCCGTCCATAAAGTACGTCACACCTTTTTTGACCATTTTTAACTCCCTCTCACCACTGTCACAAATCTCGGATCCACCCCTCCCCCCCCCCCAAAGTACATTACACTTTCGTACAAAAAATATTTTTTATAAACAAAATAATTAAAATTTAACATAAAACACGTGACGTCACACATGGCCTGACACCACCCTCCCCCCTGTCACACTTAATTACATCCCCTTCCCCCCTCTGGAGCGTGATGTACTTTATGGAAGGCCCCTTACTTTTTTGAGGGCTCAAAATTTCAAATAATGTAAATTTTACAACAAAAATGAATTCTTATTTTGTTAATTTTATATTGAAAATTATTTCTTTACTTAAAAAAAAAAATTATGTTTACAACAATTGAACTATATATAATCAGCTTATATAATTCCCTACCCAGCATTGTGGGGTAATCTTCAGCAGTAAGCCAAGGAAGACAAAATTGTATTTTATTCCAGCTACGCTCTTCAATTTTTCTGTTGTAGAATGCTTTTTGGGGACCTTTTCCTTGAAAACATGTTTTATAAAAATGAAATCAATTTAATTTTTTTAAAAGAAGAGCTAAAGATATTTCTTCTAAATGAAATTATATTTCAGAACCCTACAAAAATAACACCTTATAAAAGCAAAACTTTAAATTTTCCCCTAAAAATCAGTTAGGGTTTTCTTTTCTCTTGTTAAAAAATTTTTAATTAAATTTATTTAGATGAAATAAAAATTGTATACCTGTGATTACACAGACTAAATCTGGTAACTTGGACAATTCTTCATCCTGATCAGCTGCATCATATGCTATGGAAATTTTAAATGAATTATATAAATCTTCAGTTAATAAACAAATATTTTTTACCAGTTTCATCATATAATTTACATGGGGGACAAAAATTAATGTGGATCTAGAGAACTGTACCTTCTAGTGCTTCTAAAAGGATGCCAAAGTCTTCATCATCTGTAAACAAAAAAAAGTCAAATATCAGTTTATTCTCTATTAACATTATCATTTAGATAAATTCAATAAATATGAGAGGGAAAAAAACAACCCGTAAAAACAAAGTTTTTGACTTTAAATACTTTATATATGAGACAGAACTAAAAGTATTGATGATATTCAAAATAATATGCACCGCGCAAAAAAAATTAGCGGCTGAACATGACTTAACTCTCTTGCTGTCAAGGGGTGTGAGTGTCGTCACCCATTGTTGGAGTGAACTCCAGCAAACACGTGAATGTCAACATACATTTATAGAGAAATAAACTAACAGTGCATTAATTTAATTACGGTACATTCAATCGATCTGAAATGTTTATACAATGCATTAAGAGGTGACACGAGTCTATGTGCAAAATTTCAGCTTGATAGCATGCCTGAAAGTGAGCCATTTTAGACTTTTGATTTTCCTCCAGACCAACGAAGAGACGGCGGTGAAGTTAATATAAGGGATTTAAAAAGTGAGACACCTGACAGACATAGCCAAGGGAGAAAACCATTTATTTAAGGCGGGGAAAGCAACAAATAATTTATTTCTGCCTGCACACCAACAGCTAGTGGATGTGAGATCTTGTAAAGACTTTACCTGTCCAACTTGTGCTGCTGACAACGAGTGCTGGCCTTCCTACTAGTTTGGTAATGTTGCCATCTTTGTCTCTCGCAGTGAACTTTGTTAAGTCTGATTCTGCACTCTCTGAACTGTAGAAATTTAATGATCCATTAAAGAGTCAACCAAAGACGAAAAAATGATTTTTTTAAAGGAAATTGGTGCAGCAGCAAAATAAATCAGCAAACCAAAGATAGATAAAGAAGCAGGCCCTTAAAGCTATTGTTGTAAAAAAAACATTTTAAAAATCTCCACCAATCAAAATTGTTTTTAAAGGAAGACGCAATGGTTCAAGAATCAAGATTATAACCAATACACATACATGAGCAATGGTTAAATATTACTTTTAAGCCTTTTGAATAAGTCTCATTTCAATGCATTGCACACAAAAATGAATCTAGGTCTTAACATAAAAAGTTAATCAGTTTCTGAACACACACACACCTTGAAAATACTGAATACTCCTTAGCAAGCCTGGTAAATAGATCATGTTGCTGCTGTAAACTAGCTGACTGGAATATTTCACTAGGCCTGTCATGGACAGTGATGGCACTGTGAAGGAACATTGGGGCAGAATGAAATGACAATTACTGACTTATATTTGTTTTTTTAAAATACCGGAAATTAAAACCCCATAATACCAGGATATTAAGGGCAGGCATTGCGCTATCTTCTAACTGCTATTCCTAATTATTAACATTTTTGTAAAATATATTTATGGTACTTGATTGAGTTTGATACATAATGAACGTATTTCAAATTTTTTTTTAAAATAATAAATTACCCCAATTAAATTATTTTAGACCTTTAAACGATAGTCTTAAACAAAACCTTTAAGTTTTACCCAGTTTCTTATCAAACATGTTGATTCTGGTTATCAGTGGTGTGAAGAAACAATTCAGTAAGGTTAAGTCTGGTATAGTTATATATATTATAAAATATTGTTCTGTTAGATTCATTCCAAATGAATAATGTCTCAGTCAACTGTAAATCAGGATACAAATAATTTGTAACTTTTAATTACTTGATATTCCAGTTAGCCTTGAGGTCATCTCGCATGGCATGGGTGACACAAATATTGTACGATGAAAGAAGGCCACATCTTTTTTCATACCTATACATTTTTAATAACAGCTGATTATTCTAATATAACAAAAACATTTCACATTCTAAAAACTCTTTGATATTTTTTTTTCTTTTGGGTAGTTCTTACTTTTTACCAGTTTTATGTGTTTTTTTAATTAGGTGATTAAATTATCTATCTAAATGAAAAAAATTGTCAATCATTATTTGTATAATCTAGGGCTGCGGAAATTATCGATTAATTTTTCGATTAATCCATAAAAAAAATTATCGATTAAAATTATTTTAATCGATAAAATAGCAATTAAAATTAAAGAAAATATTTTAACATTTTTTTTCGAAATATTTATATATAATTAATAATTAATACTAGTTTTTGTAAGTACAAACTTCTCCATTTAAAAAAAAAGATTTTTAAAGTGTATTAACTTTAAAATAAGCAGTTTTTATAACGAAAATGATATTTAAAATATTAACATTGTTTTTACTTAATTAACAATAAAAAAAATTTTTTAATTCATTGACATTAAATTGAACTACTTATATTTAAAATATGTCTCCCAAAAATACAATATGTTTTTATTCAAAACTTAAGTTATGGGCATTTTACGAAATTTTCAGTTTAATGGAGTCATAAATCTTATTTTCAGCTTTAATCAAAATTATCTATTAATTATTCGGTAATTTTTCAAAAGTTAACGATTAAATTTTAATTAATCGATAACAGCCCTAGTATAATCATTTAGTTTAAACAACACTCAAATTTTTTCTTCATTCATTTATGTCATCTTTAATGTCATTCACAGAATTTGACTGTGATAAAGCTTTCAAATAAAATACAAGATGCATAAAAGATTTGAGTGAGTAAAACAATAAATGTGAAGATTTATTAAAGGACAAATACAAGTGTGCCCATTTGTTTCTCTTTTTTTCTCTCTCTCCACATAATTAGTTTCCCATGGTATAGTAAGTAATATCTAATTTAAATTTAATTTCAATTCATGTGTTTATTTAATTGTAGTGATGAAGGATTGCCTATTATTTTTAAAAGTGTTACACCTCAGTGTCTACTTATTTAAATCCTGTGCAAACAGTTATTCCCAGAATTTCTTTAAAAATGTCACTAACCATTCAGCAAATCTGACCAGAGGGTGGCTCTTCTTGAGAGCCATAGAAAGGATAGTGTGTCCGTAGTTATGCCAGTCAATAACAAGAGTGGAAAATCTCACACAGCTGACAATGAAGGCAATAAGCATTGTTGGTATTGATGGGGGGTTCTGGAAGAAATATAGTGTCAGAATGCATTAAGTGCCATTGCTGGTCTTGGTCAAAAGATTAAAGTTCATTAAGTTTTAAATGTTTTTTAAAAACGGTTTTTAATTTGTGGAGGAAAGCACAAATGCTTTCCATTTTAAAAAAATTTAAATAATAAATGTTGCTGGACATTAACTAATGATTACCTGAATAAGTATTGCCCCCATTTTAGGTAGCAAAAGTAAGGTCCAAAGAAGTAAAACAGACTGCCATATTACTTTCAAAAAGTAGCCTATTAATTTAGGAGCAACTGAAAACAAAATTAAAACAATTAAGTTTCAAACCAGTGTTTAGACAAGTACAATTTTGAACAGTTTTAGATGAATGAAAATTATATTTTTAAATACATAAATTGTTTAGGTATAAACTATATTTGGATTTCACAGCAGCTAAGTTTTTATTTTTTATATTCATTTTATCTGTGTATTGTTTGTTCATTGAGGAAGGCTCTTTGCCGAAACATTTGCTGTTTTGTTAGGTCCTGTCAGGCTAACTCTTACCCTGTTTATGTCTTTTCCATTTACTTATTTACCATAGGAAGTAGAGTTAAAATTATTTTTTTTAACTTCAAAATAGCTGAAAAGGGATATAACTCTTTCAAAACCTTAGGCTTTATAAAAAGAAACTTTTACAAATGTAACAAAGATATAAAACTAAAATGCTACCTCACCCTGGTGAGACCTATACTAGAATATGCATCTTCTGTATGGGACCCATCCACCAAAGAAAATATTGATAAGTTAGAACAAATCCAAAAAAGAGCTGCCAGATTCATTACTGGAGAATATTCAAAACTGACAAGAGTAACACCATTAGTTAAATCATTAAACCTTGAAACACTGGAGGATAGAACAACCAAAAGTAAATTAGTCATTATACATAAGGCAATTAATTCTAATTTAGAAATACAACACAAAGATAACTTAATACAATCCTCAAATAGACATAAAGATAAAAACACCTTTCTTATTCCATATGCAAGAACAAACACATACAAGTTTTCTTTCTTTCCGTCCGGTATTCGGGCGTGGAATGGGTTGCCTGAAGAAACCAGGAAAGCCAACACTTTATCATCATTTAAAACTCTAGTAAGAATACAGGACTAAACACAAACCATAGAAATACGTAGGACGCAATAATCTTCTGTACAGAAGGAGCGTCTGTAACATATAAGATAAGATAAGATAAAACCTTAAGGGCTCAGAGAAGTAGAGATAATTTATTCAAATGACAAGCTCTTTGTCAACTCTGTGTATCATGCTTTTGTTTAATTCAAGTTCAGGAGTTCACTATAAAGATTAGTATAACAAATCAACAGTCAAAATATGTTTAGCAAAATTTTGAGCTCTTGAATAATTTTTCACATTTTCAGCAAATCATTCATCTAAACTCAGTGAATGTGCGTAGCAAAAGGAATTGTAGGAGGCCATTGACCCTTTTTTTTTTAAAAATCAGTTTTAGTTTTTACCATTGAGACATCAGGCATGTGGCCACATGGTTGTGCTGCAAAAATGTGACTATTCTGAAGGACTGGGGCAGTATCAGCAAAAGTCAGCAAAAGTCATGCAAGAAAAAATAATTTTGAATTAAAAAAAAAACAACTTCGCACTTGTGAACCATAGACCTTTAAATTACAAGAGGAAATCATGAACCATTTTATTTGTCTGTCAAATATGCAATATACTCACATGAAATAACTGCTGGGGGTTCTGTGACATAGAAAATCTGAATGTTTTCATTGTTAAGAAGTGTATCATGTGGCTTCGTACCTAGAAGCATCAAGACAAAGGTAATTTAAAAATTATGAATTTAATAATGTTATTAAAAATTTCTCTAATAAATTGTATGGTGGTTAAATAATGATTAAAAAAACAACTAAATTTTATGTAAGATATCAATGTCAGAAAAAAAGAAAAAATTATGGTTTTTAATCATGAATAACTTTTAATTTATTTGGTTGCATTCAAGCCAGTGGTGTAATTAGGGGGGCAACACACATTTAGTAGGCGGCATTTGTGAGCATTTGAAAAGTACAGCCTTTTCCGACAACCACCCTTTTTCTTTTGAAAGGAGAAAACCAAGGTAAAACAAAACTATTTGTAGCAATTTGAGTCTTAATTAATGGATTCGCACAGCTTTTGTTTGATTACATAATGGTTGTTATAACTAAGGCATAACTGTTCAGAAATTTAACATCGCTCATTGTTAAGAAAATAAAGCGGTATACATCAAGATGATGCTTTTATGAGAAAACTACACAAAAAACACATCACCCCAGTGCCAAATAGTATGTGTTTTAATAGCGCCACGACCAGACGCTTAACAATGACTTGGCATTGAGGCAGTTGCCAAGGGCGCTGAGGGCTAATCCTTTATCAATAATCAATTTATACGGTACAATTAGGTATTTTCCCTATTTCTCAAGGATGCCAAAATGAATTAGTCAAGAGGGCGTAAAATCGAGTTACGCTTCTGGCCACGACACTTTTGCGTGGAATTTTGACATGTGCAGAATGATGCGCAAACAAGTACCTACATGGCATGGTGGTTCAAATATTGTGTTGAACTTGCAAGTAGTAATTTATATTATTGTTTCAGAAAATTAGTATGAGGTTACTTACTAAAAATTTAATTTATTTCGTTTTTATTGCATTAGTACAAATAATTTGCATTTTTCATTAAAATGCGGTTGGTTATTCATAAAATTGTTACGCTTATTCAATTAAAGCAAAGACTTGGAATTTGTCTATTTTTTAATGAAAAATTATTAAGATTTATGACCACAATACGAAAATATTCAAATTTCTCAGTTAAAAAACACCAGCATAGGCTAAATAATTTCGAAAAAAAAGACTTACTTAAAATTTTCAAGCATCTTGGAAAAATTGACATCTGAAGAAGTAACTAGTAAAACGAGATCAGATGCTGGAATTTTACTCAATTCAATGCAATTTTTTTCTTTTCTATGTTATCTCAATTTAGGGAACCCATCTTTTTTAAAATTAATGCAAACCCATTTCATGGAACAAATAGATGTGCTAATACATAATGCATTTTATATAGAGCGATTTTTGTCAAAAGTATTTTGAGTGTAATAAATATCAGGAATCCATCATCGCAAGAACCTTTGATTATTAAAATTGTAAAATATATTGGTGACACTACAAATCTCTTTAAAAAAAATTTCTGTTTTGCTTGGCCTATAGCATTGGTAACCATAGTAACCATTTAAGTATTCCAATATGTTTATGCCACGCAACTAAATTTGGCTAACCAACTCAATAGTGTGTCCTGAAACACTGTCTAGAAAACTTTGCCATACAAAAGTATAAGAGAGCTTTATCATACTGGAACAAAATGTTTTTCTATAATTCGTCAAAATGCTTCTTGCCAACATGAACAATGTTTCTGTTAAAGTATGCATTTTTTCATTTTTTTAAATACTTTCAGTGTACCTAACAAATCCTTAAGTTTATGGCCTGGGTAAACCATGGTGGTGTAATTAGCAAAACTATGGGCTGTAGCCTAGGTACACTGCGGCTGACAAAAACATATTGATGGGAAATAATGAAATATATGATGACCTGATTCCCTTTGCACGAAAAATAACACTTTGGTGTTGATTTGCAGGTCATCCTGTTCACATCTAAATAAAAATTGTGTTTGTTTTTTTTAGTAAATTTTATTTACATAGATATGTATGTATGCATGCATTTAATAAAAAATAAATTAAATAAAAATATTAACAAGAACTTAAAGTAATTGAAAGAACTTAAAGTAATTGAATTTTTATTTTTCAATTTAAAAAAATAAACAAATAAAATATTTATGAATTTTTTTAAAAATGATCTTAAAACTCCATAATAAATCTAGAGTCTTCAAATACTAATGCTACTGCACTGAACAAAAGGGGCTGACGTAACAAAACAAGAAACTGATTTGGTGGTATTTATAACTGATTCAGTTTGTCAGCCGCTTGTCATGTAGATGATGTATCCATTCACTTGTTACTACAACAAATGAAACTTCAACAAAATACATGGACTTAAAATTTAAAATAATTAATATAACGAAATTTCCTCTATGTAAAGATGAAAATTTGGAAATACTTTAAATGCAGCAAAAATGAGTGTTCAACATATTAAAAATTAAGTTCTCAGAAAATCAGACATTTGAAGTTGTATAATCTTTCAAAGATTTTATTGAAATAAAAACTGAATCTGCTTATGACATTTCTGAAATAATTTTAAATACATGATAGTCTTAAAATGATGGACTGCAGAGCCCCAAACAAATTATTTTACATTATTGCGATTGTACGCGAATCGTTTCTCGAGGATTTTCATTTACGGTGTTACTTTACAGTATGCTAAATTTTAATACTCGGCATCGGCATCACTTACACAAGTATAGTATAGTATAGCAAAATCGGCTGACATATTTATAATCGGTAGACCAATATTAAATTTAAATGTCTTTAAATAATTTATTTAAATTCATTTAGATTTTAGAATTAATACACACAAATAAGCCCGGATCTATTAATGTCGTATTATAATATAAATGCGTATACAATATAAAGAAGAATTTGTTAAGATATTATTGCGACTTAATTCTTTCCAAGTGGCTACTGCAAAGAGTGGCATATGTTGTAACGCTAGCAACATCCCGCCGGATCGTCTGCTGTTACGACAAAATTGTCGTGGCGCTAGCCACATCCTTAAAATCCAATAAACAAAATGGTTGAATCACATTCGAAGTATTTATTAATTGTTGAAAGCCGAAAAAATGACTTGGAACATAATAAGACTTACTCTTACAAATTAGCGCTTTAATAGCTAAAATACAACATATAAATATAATAATCGGTAAAAACCTATATCTCCGACCGGGCCGACCTTATCGGCGGCCATCTTGTTGCTATGGCACGTCACCGGCCCGGAAAAATAGTGTGAGCCCCGTGAATTTTCCGAACTATACCTGACCTAACCCAAACCCTAAAATTAAAATAACAACTATCCTTCATAGTCCGAAAATTCTAAAGCTATACCTAACCCAAACCCTAAAATTAAAATAACAACTATCCTTCATAGCAAAGGGAAGAGACGCGACGCTCCGGTCGGAGATATAGGTTTTAGCCTAATAATCATTAATGATAATGATTATGATGCATTTAATAAATTATTAATTATTAAAAAACCCAAGCAGAAGCTCTCACAAGTCACAGGTAAATTAAATTTCGCTGTGAAATAATATTTGTGTAGAAACTGCAGGTTACCCAGTGTATAATAAAACGCAAAGAAAATTTACCTTTATATCCAACTAAATAAACCCGAAATCCTTCCTTGGCAAAGCTCAGTGCATGGTATTGCATGCGTGGGCTGCGACCAATATCGCCTAGCACAACAATACAAATGTTTCGAGGTGTTTTAGCAATTTTGTTTACAAGAAGATATAAAATTATAAAAACAATTGGTGTATAAAACAGTATGTCGAATGACAGTGACATGGTAAGGTGCACTGCTGGATTGGTTAGTGCCTGCAAGTTAACGATAAAAATTCCATTGTTTATATTACAAGACAACTGAAACGTGTCACTCTCTTGTCAAAAGAATGTAGTTAATGTATTAAATAGAAAACATCCGCTTTGTCATCTTTAAACGGTGAGATAGAAAATGTATTGATTTCCAATGCTACCAGACTTTGGAGAAATTCCCCAGATTTCAGATTTTGGTAATTCCTCATAATCATTCTCATTGTTGAACTAGGGAATTATTCTGGGAAAAAAAAAAGAAAATAGGTAAGCGACCTTGAGATCTTTTATACTGCGCAAAAAAACAAGGGGGAATATTATATGAATATAATATACGAGTAAAATCTGCAGGATTACCTATAATTAGATATTTATTAGGGCTGGTAACGATTAATTTAAATTTAATCGTTAACTTTTTTTAAAATAAACGATTCATTTCATGAATTAATCGTTAATTTCGATTATAGCCAAACGTCTCAAGGGAAGTAACAAAACAGGTAATTGCCATTTTTTGTTTTTTTGAATTATTTCCCCTGTCTCAAAGACATAGAAAAATAATATTTTGAATTTTTTAAACTGCTAAAGACGTTGTACTTTATGCCGCCGCGATACAGATCCTGTGATCGATCTGGACTATTATTTGTTTATTAATTGTTTTTTTTTAATAAATTGGAAAAAAATTATTATAAATATTTTCTTAAATTTTAGTCGCCTTTTATCAATTACTGTGATACTCAGTAGAACATCTTGAACAATTTCTCGAGAAATTAATTGTTAATTTCGATAATTTAATGTACATTAAATCGTTAACTTTGTAAAAATTAACTATTAATTAATCGTTAATTTCGATTAAAAACAAAAACTGAAAATTATGGTTACCTGAAAACTGAGTAACATTTATTAAACGCACTCATCAAAAATCAAAATAACATTGGAATGTCTTCTTTATATGGCATCTTTTAACCAAGAACGCAGAAAAGTGTATTGACATCATTTGGTTGAAGTGATGAGTGGGTTTTATTGACAATATCTTATCTTATCTTATATGTTACAGACGCTCCTTCTGTACAGAAGATTATTGCGTCCTACGTATTTCTATGGTTTGTGTTTAGTCCTGTATTCTCACTAGAGTTTTAAATGATGATAAAGTGTTGGCTTTCCTGGTTTCTTCAGGCAACCCATTCCACGCCCGAATACCGGACGGAAAGAATGAAAACTTGTATGTGTTTGTTCTTGCATATGGAATAAGAAAAGTGTTTTTATCTTTATGTCTATTTGAGGGTTGTATTAAGTTATCTTTGTGTTGTATTTCTAAATTAGAATTAATTGCCTTATTTATAATTACTCATTTACTGTTGGTTCTTCCATCCTCTAGTGTTTCAATGTTTAATCATAATGATTTTACTAATGGTGTTACTCTTGTGACTTTTGAATATTCTCCAGTAATGAATCTGGCAGCTTTTTTTTTATATTCTGTTCTAGTTTATCAATATTTTCCTTGGTGGGTGGGTCCCACACAGAAGATGCATATTCTAGTATATGTCTCACCAGTGCGAGGTAGCATTTTAGTTTTATATCTTTATTACATTTGTAAAAGTTTCTTTTTATAAAACGTAAGGTTTGGTTTGATTTGTTAATAATTTCATTGACATGGGGGCTCCAAGATAGTTTCTCATTTATTATGACTCCTGAGTATTTTGCATATTTAGTTTGGGTTAGTTCGTTTCCATGAATGAAGTATTTTGAATTTATTTGTTTCTTTTTCTTTGTTACACTTAGCAGTTGACACTTTTCTATGTGGAAGGACATACTTCAATTAGTTTCCCATTTTATTAATTCATTTAAGTCTTTTTGTAAAATTTTGCAATCTTGTTTTGACTTGATTGTTCCATAGATTATACAATCATCAGCAAATAACCTAACTTTAGTTCCTGTTGAGATGTTGTTGGGTAAATCATTTATATAAATTAAAAATAGTAAGTGGCCTAGCACAGTTCATTGTGAAACTCCTGAGTTAACCTTTATTGGTGCAGATTTAGATCCATTAATTATAACAGTTTGCTCCCTAACCAATGGGAAGTCTTGGATCCAGTGATGTAAGGGACCTGAGATTTCAAAGTATTTAGTTTTTTAAGTAAACTAAGGTGGTGAACTTTGTCAAATGCTTTGAGAACTCAAGTAATATTGTATCTATTTGATTATTATTGTCTCAGCCTTTTGATAGTTTATCTATTAGACTTATTAATTGTGGTTCACATGATCTGTTCTTTCTAAAGCCATGTTGGTGTGGGCATATGATATTATATTTGTGAAGGTGGTTAACTATTCTGCTATATATTATGTGTTTCAGCAATTTGCAGGTGATACTGGTAAGTGATACAGGTATGTAATTACCAGGGTCTGATTTTTCACCTTTCTTAAAGAGTGGCGTTACGTTGGCTAATTTCCAATCCTGGGGCACTTTACCCTGGTTTAGAGATGCTTGAAAAGGAACTACAAGGATTGGGTACAGTTCATCGGTTATTTTTTTTTTTAGTAACCTGGCAGGCAATTCATCTGGGCCAATATCTTTGTTTATTTTAAAGTTTTTTAGGAGTAAATGTATATCTTCTCATCTACAGCTATGTTACCTATTTCTTCCATTTTATTTAAATTTATTAAAATTTCCTTGTCGCCTGAGGCAGAAAATGATGATGCAAATATGTGTTAAGGATATTAGCTGACGTGTGATGACGTTCTCGGAAGTAAATGATGATATTGACGGGAAGGATTTCGTACATCATGATAATTTCTACCTCACCACCATATACTCCTAAACGTATGCATGTACTGAACGTATTGTTTAGGAGAGTGTATGACTACTTTCGCGTTACTGAGAACAATGGAGAGCACATCGCCGAAGTTACCCCAATGTTGAGATTTTACAGCCATGTTACGAAGTCATGTTTAAAAAGAAAGGAGGAAAAGAACGAGCAAAGAATGTAAACATTTTTTAAAATAAAAAAAATAATGTCTTAGCTGGGGTTTGACCACTACACTGTGAAATGCATGTTAATATATGAAGGAACAACGATAGTGAACTCAAGAGGCATTGTGGTCTCGATGACCCCCCACCCACACCACCTTTGCTTGCCAACCATAAACTGATTGGTTGGTGGTCATCCGTCATGCTTGTTGGCACATGCCCGTTATATATATATACTATATATAGAGAGAGAGATTATAAATATAGATTATCGTCTTTTATGAAGCTTAAGAGTTATTCTGTTTGCAAAAATTGATCTTATTTTATAAACTAAAACGTAGTAGCGTAATATATAAACAGTTTATATTACCAATTTCTACCCCCCCTCCCCCACCAAAAGAACATAAAAAAAATTAATGTAACTGTAGTATTTAAGAATAGTAGGGGGGATGAGACTAAAGCCAACATTTCCTTGCTGGGGGGCGGGGGTGATTAACTTGGGGCGTTCTTTCTTTACAGTCTACAGTGCCCTTTTCTTTCGCCACTGTCATTTTCTTTAGAAGATTAAATGCAAACTACTTGTAACATCTGGGGAAATCTTGGGATATATCTGGACAAACCTAGTAATTTTGAAAAATCTGAATGGCAGCATTTATATTTATATGTTATACTGTACATCATAGATAGTATTCATAGCCATTAGCCATAATTACGACATGGGAACGTCTTAAGATGCCGATAAACCCATTGTGAATTCGGTGAATTCTTATATGTCCAATACTTAATGAATAATTCATGTATAAGAAACCTATATTTTTTTATTATTATTTTTTTCAGTTGCAGTGCATTTTTATAATTGAAATTGGTAAACATGTAACAGATAGTTGCAATTACTTTACTTTTACTTTTACAAAGACAAAGTTATTACAACTTCAACTATTTTTAAAAAATAATATGAATACAATTTTAATGAAATACTATGATTTCAATTAAAATCAGATGAATGTACATTCTCTTTTGGGTTGAGCCGTTAGGCTCTTAAAACCCGGTTCAATTTTTCGCAGGCGAGCCTCATCATTCGGCTTCGGGCATCGCCATAGAGCCATAGAGGTAATCCTCAGCAGGTACCGCAACTTCACCACCCAAAACCCCGTCCAACTCGGGGCAACATTCTAGTACGTGGGCCACCGTCTCCTCGGGGCAGCCACACAGCCGACAGGCCAGTTCCCTTCTGTTGTCAAACTTGTAAAGGTAGCTTCGTATTGGACAATGGTCAGATCTCATTCGTGTTATGAGCGTCTGACTACTACGGTCAAGTTTCCACCAGGCATCGCTTTTGTCCGGTCGCGGCATTTTCTGGTACACCTTTCTGGCCGTATTCCCATTTGCCCAACCCACCCTGTGCCTTCGGAATGCTTTTGGTCTTTTCGAGGTACCAATAAAGCCGTGCGTTCACTAACCGTTCTGCCACTTTTCCCACACACGACGTGAGGGAAATGGGCCGGTAGCTGGACGGGTGTTCGCCGGGCTTCCCTTCCTTATGTATTGGGGTAATTATGGCCTTTTTCCACAGCTTCGGCAGTGCGCCTGTAGTCCAGGTTCGGTTGATAAAACTCAGTAGTTTTATCCGGCCTGTCTTGCCCAGATGCTTGAGCATTTCATTGTGAACCTTGTCTGGCCCTGGTGCTTTGCCAGCTTCGCACTTGTTAAGTGCAGTTTGCAACTCTGTCATCGTGAAAGGTGCAGAGAAAACCTCGAGTTGGGGGCCCGTGCTTTGTCTCCTGGAGCCCTCCTTTCGCATTCGGTCGATCGTTTGGCTAAAGTCAGATCTGGTGCCATTTTTATTCACCTGGGCAAAGTGTTTATTCAGCACCCGTGCGCGCTTCGTTTCACTTGCTCTTTGGCCCTTTGACGTCGTCAATGGGTTGGGTTTTTTTACTTTACCCGCACCAGATAGTGCATCTATTAGCCGCCAAACTTTTCTACCGCCTGCGAGATCGAGTTTTTTGCACGTATTTACCCAAAAATCAGATAAATCTACTCTTCTCATTTTAACTATATACTATATGCCTATTGGAGTTGAAAATCTCTGTCTGTCTGTTCACAATATGACAAAACAGTAGTCAGTAGTTATCTGAATTATCTGTTGTTACAGTCACAGACCACAGAAGATTCAGAAGATTATAATTTTTAATTATTGCCATTATTGCATTCTAGTTTTAGTTGAAGTTTATAGTATAATAGTATAGTATAGTTAGTTGATGAATCTGGCTCATTGGATTAGTAATAGTAATGCCACTAATGCTCTTGAAATATTGTAATGTTATGTTTTATATAGGGGCCGTCCATAAATGACGTCACGCACCTAGGGGGGGGAGGGGGGTCACACTTTTGTGACGATGCGTGACGTGGGGGAGGGAGGGGGTTGAAGAAATGTGACGTCACATCGAAAGGGTAACTTTAAATAAAACTTCCACTGAAATATTTGGTCACTTAAAATTTATTTAATGGCTTTTTCTTTTTAATTCAGTGCTTCTCAAAGTGCCGGTCGATAGGCTATCAGACGCCGGTTGGCGTAAGTTAACAAGACACGAATATTAAATATACTTAGAATCCACAAGAGAACATACGAAATTGTAACCCTGCGTCGTTTGATCTTGACATCAAAGCTTTTGTGATGTAATCGCAGGCTCACTCACCGCAGGAGTCTGCGAACTTTTGTTTTGTCGCTTATCCCTCCCCCACCCCCCGAAACTGCTACTGGTGAGTTTTACAAACAGGACAAGTGTCTAAAAAGATATGAATATGATTATATGTAGATATGTTAAGTCAAAACGACACCGAATATCCATTTGGGCGGTGGGTTGGGGGAGGGGAATCTATTTGATACAATAATACAAGTTTTAAGTTTAAAATAGTTTTTCGATTGGTTTTTGGTCAAACGCCTCTGGCCATTCTAAATATAATAATAAATGTGTCCATTTAAAATTAGTCAAAAGTATTAACTAACTTTATTGAATGCATCAAATTCTCCACATCGCAATTCGAGGAGGACAAAATTACTTTCTTCTGAACTCAGTTTTTAAGGCATTTATTTTAAATTTGACAGAAAGGATACTTGATACAGTCAAGTCATGTTGATTACGATTATTGTCACTTTTGTCAATATAAATGAAAGTAGGTTGGATTTAGATGTCTTAGATGTATAGTACGTAAATAAGAAATCTACATAGATAACAAATTTAACAAATGCATTTTCTGGAAGGAAGCGGTTCAATAGTGGGCATATGTTCCAAACGTGCACGTACACATGACATATTCGAATATATCTAGTGGAGTGTAGTGGATGTTATATGTCCCAAATGAGTCTGCATTACCCCCAAAAATTCCCTTTTGACCCCAGATGTTATTTTAAAAAAAAGTATTATTTTAAAATAACTTTTTTTATAAACAAAGAAGTTACAAGTAATGATTTATAGTCAATGCTTAATTTGTATGCATTGAAATAAAATATAATCTAAGGATGTTAAAACATTTTTTTTGTTTGTTTTTGTTCTTTGTTAATTTTTTTGAAGGCCGGTTAAAAAAGTTAAACATTTTGGAAAAAAAACGGACCGGTTCAATAGGATACCTAAATATTAAAATTATAAAAGTTTATATTAACAATACTGTTAACCCAAAAGTAGCGGATTCTAGCAAATTTTCTATGCCCACAATGATTGAACATTACCCCCAAGAGTTCCCTTTTTACCCCAAATGAGATAATTTTTTGGTGACATTACATTTACAACTGCTGTGTGACGTACGTGAAATCCTGAAGAAGAAAGAATTGAAAAAAACAACAACAAACAAACAAACTTGTGAGCTTCGGAGTTAAAAGTTATGATAATGTTGGATATTTTAATAATGTCATAGTATTTCAGTCCTCAACTTGCAAGAATTACTGTATTTTGCGACGCACAAGATGACACCCTACTTTC
>MUZC01004741.1:226992-258632 GCA_002072015.1 Radix auricularia | reverse complement strand
TCAATGGTTTTTGACATTACCGCTGCATTGTTCGTTAGCTGTCTTGCTATGCCATGGCAACTATACATTTTTAAAAAATTGTAATATATAAAACAAGCCGAATTAATACTTAATCTTATAGGGCTTTAAGCTATGTAGGGGCTCATTATGCTATCAAATAAGTACAGAGAAAATCATGTCAAAACGGGAAAAGAATGCAATGGTACCTGGTGAAATGGAAAAATTCTTGCCGGTCGTCTGATACGAAAAAGTTTGAGAATCACTGGCTTACAAGTTATTTAATTTATTTAATATCTTTTACATAGCTTCACTCATGTTACGATAATACAATGTAGACCTACACTAAATAAATACTTAAATGACAAAAAAGTGATTTGAAACATTCTTATTTTTAAATAGAAATTTTTTTTTTAAGGGGGGGGGTCAAAGTTTTGTGACGTACTTTTTGAGGGGGGGTCGACGATTTTGTGACGACGCGTGACGTAGGGGGGGGAGGGGGTAAAAAATCGGCCAAAATCGCGAGACGTCATTTATGGACGGCCCCATAAAATGCAATTAATATTTATTATTATTATAAAAATAAATGTTTGTTTCATGGTCATCAACAGTAACAGTGTCAGTGATCAATTGCTCTAAAGCTTATCTGTGAATAATGTGATCTGATTGCCTGTTCATGGCAAGCTTTGTTCTGCTGCCCCACATTCATTCTTTTTTAAAACAATTTATGTCTTATTATTTGTAAGCACCGACTTTCTTGCAGTAGGTTTCCTGATCTTAATTCTAGCAGCTTAAATTTTTTTAATGTTGCCCCTGTGCCCTGTGACAACATATTTGAATTTGGTTTTCTCGTAGTTTTCTGGGTACCTACCTTAGGGTAAGACTTAATAAGTGTGAATCTCTTTACTGGCTGTTAGTCTGTTGTTGCATACTTTGGTTTGCTCTGGGTATTTTATTCCCCCACTACCCAACATATATTTTAGCACCTGATTATTTATTTTATTACTTTAATCTGTTAACTTTTTTTTTAAAAATTTATATTTTCAGAGCAGCCTCCTTTGGATTAATTTTGTGTTTGTAAAATTTATAGGGGAATATAATGGATACAGATGATGTTGAAGTGGATACACAATATATTCCAGGACCTGGTGTCGACATACACCTCACCACATCACTTTCACCCAATGTGCCATCACAGTCCCAGTCTATGGCTGTTTCATTGATTGCAACAAACTCTTCTTCGGAGCAACCATCACAATCAAATGGTCTTGACACTTGCATGTTCAGTTTTCAACACAGTGCACCTTTTAAGTGTGAAATGGTAATTCATCCTGCCGTGGAGCCTCCAAAATTAGAAACAGTAACCACAAAATTGCCTTCTATTTGTTTCCCTTATTTTGATCCTACCAAGGTGAGAATATTTATGTTACTTATAAACTTATTTGTATAATGAGGCTATGCTGAAATTTTAATTTGATAAAGTTGCACATTACTATATTAATGTAGCTGTATTGGCTTATGACCTTGTGGTTAGCTATATGTGTACTTTTTAGATCTTTTACTTAATGGACCTTATTGATGTTTAAACTTGCATATATCTGCTAGAATTCCTAATTTAAATCCTGAAAACCTATTCTGTTGTTGAGTGTTATAATTTTTTTTTACATTTTTATGGTATATATGCAAAAATGAATAACATTTCACATGTGTAAGTGAAATAATGTATATTTGGAATCCAGTGCTTAACTTAACCTGCTTAATTATCAACAGCTACGACCAATAGATTTTTGTGCCCCATTTCCTGTGTCAAGAATCACCATAGAGAGTGGATTTAGTCAAGAATATAATCCTTCAACTTTATCAAGTAGCTCCAGATCAAGGGAAATGGTTCCATCTACATTCTTGAGAAATCAGTTGCGCATAGCAAGAAAGCATGCTTTGTGTCGAATAGGAATTCATGGAATGAGTGGTGAGCAAACCATTTTACCATTTATAACTTATTTTTAAGGTTTGTCCCTAGAGCCTTTATTTAAGAAGATTTTGTTTAGTAAAATCAATTGTGTTAAGATACATATAATATTTGGATTTAAGTAACTTTGTTTAAATTTCTCATGTACTCATGTAGAAGTGTACATAATCATTCCTTTTATTGGCCATATAATGATCTTCATCTGATCTTATTTTAGGGGAAAAAAAACTACTGGCAGCTGTGAGAAATGTAGAAGTTGATACAGGTATATTTGTAGTTTAAACATAACAATAAAATAATAGACTCTTGAATAAATACCCATTTTTAAATTCTACAAAATTTATTTCAACCATTATTATAGTCATTTATAAAACATTACGTGTTTTTCATGAAGGTTTGCTCATTTTGGGAAGAAATTAAAATTTGACTAATGCTTATTGGCAATGCTGGATTAACCATCAAAATTTACTGTTGCAGCTGCAAGTAAAGGAAATAATCTTTGACATCTTTTGAATATATTATTACATAAGACATTTTAAAGATATGATTATAATTATAGATGTTTATATTCATGCTCTAAATTTACTGCCAGTGACTCAACTTCTTGGGGAAGGTGTTAATCCAAACGCATCAGACAACAAAAAGAGAACAGCACTTCACATAGCAAGTTCTCAAGGAGCAGAAACAATAGGTGAAGTAACAAAAATAAAGCTAGAAATGTGATTCAAGGCACTCGACAATTTCTGTTTTGTTACGTCCTATCAGGCTAACCCTTACCTTGTTAACGTCTTTTCCATTTACTATATTTGTTTGAATATGGCACCTATGGGAAGGTTTAATGAATGTTTGTATTCATAAAAAATTTATTGGATTTACATTGAAAGATTTTATTTTCAGTGAGTCTGTTAGTGTCCATGAGAGCTGATCCAAATCGACAAGACATTTTAGGAAATACCCCATTGCACCTAGGTAGTGTATGGTTTTTAAAAATAATTTTTTTAAATTTCTTAATTATCTTTATTTCTATAAATAAGGGCTTACCAAATAGTTTCAAAATAAAAATATTTTGACAATTATCATTTAAAACAAACCACATAAAGGTTTAAAATTTAAAGAATAATCTCTGTTTAAAAAAAATGTTCAGGAATTTTTAAAATATGTTTTTACACATATCAGCTGTGTGTCGAGGTGACTCAAAGATTGTGCAGCTTCTAATCGGCTGTGGTAAGTTGAGAGACCATTTTTTTATATCTTAGTTTGAGTTTTTAATTTAATGGTAATATAATATGTGTATCATTTTCAAGTGTTTAAATTGGTTAGTGTGCTTATCATAAAGATTTCCCTTATTTCAACAAGAATTTAAGTTAGATTTTTAAGTAGGCTCGACCAAATTTAATGTATGTGCTCAATGTGCTGTGAATCAATAGCTTTTCACTTTGTAGGTGCAAACATTCATCTGAAAGACAATGTTGAAAGAACTCCACTGTGTATTGTGAGGTCCAGATTAAGCACATTGCGAAAAGATAAAAGCATTTCTACAGACAAACTTATTGGTGAATGCCATATGGTAAGTAGCTAAAATGATTTTATGACTGTCATATTTGTGGCTTTGTTGCTACAAAGCTCAGAAGTTTATTTGATTTCATATTTTTATTCCCTGTCTTGAACATCATGGTGATTGAATCTCCTATTTTAATAGCTACAAGTCATAATTGCTTGAGTGAAATAACATGTCTTCTTTAATGTGATAATTATCCTCAAGTGTATTTCAAAACAATAAGAAGGGTTTCCTACCACTTTCATAAAAATTAATGTTTAGAATCTCATTTATTATTGATGCTTCATCCAGATTCTCAGCATACTCCAAGCCAAATCTAGAAGGTACCCTCACAGTGAAATTCCAGTGGACACTTTGTGTAATATGATGAAGAATGTGTCAACGAGAGAGCAAGCTGATGAGGTGGCTGATGTTATGATCAGTCAGATGTCAGGCTTGTGCATTGACACTAAAGAAAAAATACAAAGGACTTGCACAGAACCTTTATCTGGACTGTCAATTTTGTAGGTTGTGTTGACATGTTTTCCCACATCAACAGATAAACATTCATCCAACATTTCAATTGTTGTTGGCTGAAAAAAAAAATTTATTTTGTATGTTCCTTCAAATTTTTGTTAAGAATAATTTCTTGTTCATGTGATGTGTTAAAATAAAGCCATTAGGTAACTAATGGTGTTAACTGTTCTTGTCTGAATTATGATGAAAATCTCAATTCTAATAATTAATAACCAAGTTAAGCAGTTAATTTTTTTACTAACAATTTTTTAGTTGGACTATCAGATTTGCAACTTTTATAATTCTAATGCATTAAGTTAAAAAAAAAAAAACTTAACCATTTACTATACTAAAGGCAAAGCTATTATATGGTTATGGATGGAAGGCAACAACTAAAATTGATGTGTTAGTGTCTGATGAGAGAAGATAAATTTAAATTTGCACAATTTACTTTTTCATCTTACAGTTACAGCACCAAAAAATGATATTCTCTCCCATATCTAATTTATTGCAATAATAATTTTTTGGAGAATCAGTAATCATTAAGTTAAGTATTTTTTTAATGTTTGAAATTAATTATTTTCTTATAAAATATATTTTATTTAATAAAATTACCAATTTTGAAAGAAATGACATGCAATATTACATGATACTTATTCCCATGCCTAATGAAAAAAATTGAATGCATAAGAAATACAAAAGACATCCATAATGCTAAATTTTATAATAGTATGAATTTATAATTGTTTTCCTTACAATTCATTGTTTCAACATCGATTTGAAAAATTTCATAATTTGTACATTCACTGCTCTTAATCATTAAAATTAATCAAATAAAAATGACTTTTGTAAAAAATTAAAAAAAGACTTGCATCTGGTTCTTACTATTGAAGAAATGTCTATTAGGTTTTTAATGTTGAGTTGTGTCTAAGAGAATGGAATTTTAATTGTCTTATAGTTGTGTACACGTATTGATCACTGTTTTGGAGAATTGTGAGGGTAAGTAAATCTCTTAAATGCAGTACATTCTCATTACAACTTAAATTTATTAGCCCTCACTTACAAAAATGTTATTTCCCAACAATTTTTACTTTTTTGGTTGGGGGGAAGTGGGTTTTTGTTCTCTGTGGCCTATTAAACATGTCCCATCACACTAGTTATTGTGTTATTTTATTTTTAAAACTCTTCCTTTCATAGTATGTCCCATCACATGCTGTGTTAGTTATTGTTATTTTATTTTAAATAACATCTTTCTTTCATATATGTCCCATCACACTAGTTATTGTGTTATTTTATTTTAAAAAACGTCTTCCATTCATAGTATGTACCATCACATGCCTTCTGGCTGAGATTAACTCCTAAGAATCTAAATAATACTTATAAATTTTATAAATGAAACGCCATCTTTTTTTTAAAGAAAGAAAAACACTCTTTCTTCAATATATTTATCTTTAATTAATGAATTTTCATTTTAAAAAATTTTTAATTAGCATGAGCTGAAAGGTTAACAACCGCATAAATGTAAATAAGGCATTTAACACTGCTGTCTACCTGCAGAAACATTGGTCCTTTGACAACAATGTGAAAAATACAATTTAACAAATTGAAATATAAATATTCCTTGAAATAAATACTGAAGGAGACATATGTACAAATTGAGAGACATGGAATGGACGGTTATTCACTAATTGCAGACAATGCAATAGCATGGTTTCAAACCTTTGTCAGACTAAACACATATTCTCAGCTGAAGTTAGTTTTTTACTATATAAACATGGATAGATCCAATACCAATAAAGAGCCTCATGGCATTTATCATATGTGCATCAGCTAAGGAAAAGATAAGGCAATAACCTGTAATGGCTGCCAAAAAAAAGCTACAATGTATCAAAATCTATAGCAGATGTTGTAAGAATGTTATCAGTAAGGCCTTGGTGAACACAGCTGTAGTTAAATGATGCAAGTCCGGATTATCTCCAGGATTTCCCTGCTTTGCTTGAAGATTGTTTACTGGCGGCTCCTCTGTTCTTGGCCACTGCCTTGTTAACAACGTTGGTTCCCTGATGGGGAACTGCCAATAAATTTTAAATCCCAATGAGGTCATTTGTTGTCAATTGTGCACAAAAATATTTATAACTTAAAAGAAAAATACTGTTTCTATTGTTACTGATAATTACTTCATCTAATAATTTGTTTAAAAAATCAGGAGGTTATCATAGTGAAATAATGTTTCAGGAAACTTAATGAGCCTCAAGACACTGACCTTCTTTAATCAACTCCTTGTTTGTTTCTGCCAGAGCTGCGGTAGAAAGGGCCGGTTTAATAAATGGAGCAGTAATGCGTTTAGGTTTGGTCTGTTGTTTCTCTGGAGCAGTTCGAGGTCTGTCTTTTTCAGATCTAAGAATCAATAATAAACTTATTTCCTTTTCATACAAATACTTCAAATTTTATGTTTTGAAAAAGTTATTTGAAAATTCTATTATTATTTGATCAGTTAAAAAAAAACTTAATTATAAGCATAACTATGTCACACAATAATTTAAGAACCACCAATTAAATAATTTACACAATAGGTACAAATAAAAAAAACAAGTTTAATTATAAAAATATCATTATTTAAGCTTTAAAGCAATGATTAAATTTACCTATTACTCATCAGTGGCCCGTGTGCATGGCCCTGACCTTGCAATGGTTTCAGTGCTCTGTTGATGAGAAACCCAAAATGTCTTCTTAATGGTCCACTGTTGAAAGCACAGTAGGACCTTGTTTAAGTTGTTTTATTTATTATAAAGATAGACAAGACAAAATATAACAATGAGTAGGTAAAAGCCCTGCAAGACCTTAAGAATGTACTTTTTATCTACATTCACTATCCCAATCAGACAGATTTATTCTTCTGTTGTCCCCTCTGTGTTAGTAGTAGTAGTAGAAACTTCCATTGTTTAGTTAGTTGTTTTTTTTAGGTTTTGCCCTTCTTCATATTAATATAACCTGGATGCAGTCCTCCACCCCAAGACATATAATTGATGGGAACAAAACAACAAAGTTGAAATAGACAAAGACTGGCAATGAATTCTTTTTGAGCATCAGGTATTTTAAAAAACACTGTTGGTTAGAAAGAATCCAATGAGTCTTATGAATAACATTTAGTTTCAATCACCTTATTCTTTAAAGTGTGATTTTTAAGAGGGAGGTAGAGTAAATTACCACTACGCAAACGCTATGTTGTACGAAACACTATTTCATTAAGCGTTCTCTGTATGTTTATTTGCTTGTCTAACACAAAAACGAACATGCATAAGTCGAAATAGTCCATTTTTCAATATAATTTCATCGTTTCGTTTTCAGGGAAATACTATTTTGTTAGTAAATTTGTGTCAACATCTTGAAACTTGCGCCTCGTATGCTGTCAACATCCCTAGGAAGAACGATGGTGATATCCGGGTTAAGACTACTTTTCCTGTTTGATTTGGAAAACTCTCCTTTTGGTATTGCATAATCACTTACTAATAGGTCAGTAACCACTCTGTTAAACTTTGAAATGCTTTTTAAAAGTAATGTTCTTTTGAAAGTCGTGTTTACGACGAAGTAAGTTTAACGTTGGATTTTACTTCGTACAAAACACTTTTATTTCTGCAGAAAAAAAAAATAAATATGGGCCTAACTCTTGGCCTCTAGAGTTATTTGAAAATAGTAATGTTTGTTTTGAGGGCATGTTCACGTTGAAGTACATTTGTTTTATTTTAGGATATTGCTTCGGGGAAAACACTTTTTCATGTAGGAAAATTAAGGTAAAGACCTAGGTCTAGTCTATATCTAGACTCCTAAGTTTTTTTTAGGATGAAAACTAAATAGAATATAATTATATTTCAGATTTAAAGCAATGTCTAACAACAAGAACAAAACAGAGCCCAGTGTAATCAATGCGGCATTGGCTAGTATTAGGGAAAAACTGCTCTCTATTAGAAGTGGCTTCTAAGGACTTTGGCATTCCACTTGCCACTCTTTACGACAAATTGACAGGCAAGCGGCCTGTCATAGCCTATTCAAAGACCCTACTCACGCCTGTAGAGTAGGTGATTAGCTAACTGGCTAATAGAGCTATACGCCAAGCGAGGCTTTGGAAAAACTGGAGATGAGGTGAGACAAATTCGCCAAACATATCTTAGATACCAGGCATTGTTCTTCAAAGAGCAAAACCAAAATGCCAACATCATCATGGCTAAATAATTTTTTTAAACGCCATCCTGAATTGACACTGCGTACTCACCAATCACTTGGAAAGGAGAGAGCCCTGGTTACAACAAAAGCTATTAAAAAGTGGTTTAATGATTTAAAATGCTGTGTTGACAGCATTGATCCCAGTCTACTTAGTGACCCTACTCGCATTTACAATGAAGAAGAGCCAGGGTTTTCTTTTGATACCAAAAGCAGGAAGGTCATTTCATGCAGGGGGTCGAAACATGTGTACAATGTTACTGCAGGTGTGAAGTCACAAGTGACAGTTCTTGCATGTGCCAGCTCAAGTGGACACTTCCTCAGTCCCCTGTTAATATACCCCTACAAGAGAATACCGTCCAAAAATTTATTACATCACTTCCCAGAGGCATTCCTACAAGTGTCTGATAATGGCTGGATTACAGCACAGATTTTTTATTCCTGGCTAAGAGATAGCTTTATTCCAGCCACAGCCCATGTACAGAAGCCTACTGGTAGACGGTCATAGTAGCCACACTGCACTGGTTGAGACATCACAGCTATGTCATGACAACCATATAGTGTTATATTGTTTGTTGCCGCATGCGAGTCACTTGATTCAGCTTCTAGATCAAGCTTTTTTGTGCAATTAAACCAGCTTGGTCAGATGCCATACGACACCATATAAGTATAAGTGAGCGTGGGGAGGGAGTAAATCTGGAGAGCTTTGCAGCAGTGAGGGATCACAGTTAATTCAAAAAAAAAAATAGAGCTTGACATCGCTGCAGATTACAATACAGTTGAACCCACTTACCTCGAGCTCGGTTAGCTCGACCACCCTATTATGTCGACGTTTTTTATTGGAACCGCCAAATTCTCTCTTTGTCTTAGCATTTTCTCGTCGTTTAATTCGATTTTTTTAAGTCGCCAAAACCTCATAACGCGAGCACAAAAAAGGGTCAAATTTGCCACTTAACATTGGTTATCTCGATCCCCATGACCAATCGCCAGCTTTTGAAAATGTTAGCTATGATTTTTTTATAACCAAGGGAAGGGACCAAGTTTCTGCCTCACCAGGGTCTGCTGGTGACGTCACAGCCCACTTGCGTTTTGCTCTCAGCGCTGTGTTGCTTCTGGTACTATGGCAATCGCCGGCTTTTGAAATTCTTAGTTATTTTATAGCCATCAAGGCCACGAAAAAGTATCATTTGTAAATTTCTGCTGTCAGTTGGTGCACATATACCTTTTGTTGTTAGCAAACATGTATGTACAATTTTATAGCATGCCGATAGCTTCATCAAACAAATAACGGCAATGCTGTTGTGTTAAAAAAAACTCCAAAAACACGTGCATGAACATTATCATTTATTAACGCTAGTGATGGGACGATACCAAAATCATAGGCTGCTTACTGTAAACAAGGCTCCCCAGATTTTAAAATATATAATATAACAGACTACAGACAGTTTACCCACCCCCACTCTCAATCTCCCACACCATTGTTGTTGGTTAGTCCTATTAGCATCAAGTTACCGAAGGAATTCTAAGTCCATTGTAAGCTGAGGGGATCGTATGGAATAATAAAATGTACCGTGTGCAGACTTGTTGTCATTGGCAACCATTCATCCTTCAACCTCATTTTGACTANTATTACATGTACTGTACTACTGCTTTGTTCTCATTGTTTCATTCATAAGAAGTGGCCGTGTGCAAAAGCCATTTAACTATTGGTTAGAATTAATTAAAATATGTCAAAGTTGAAGGTTCAAAAGGAGTACCTAATTTATTTGTGTACGTTTATATAGAAAAGAGTTTGCTTTGTCATGAGTCATATATAGGTCACGATAGACCATTCTGAGTCCATTGTAACCTGAGGGGACGGACCCAAAGAAGATGATTAGGAAGAGAATGGTTTGGGGACAATGAGGGGATGTGTAGGTTACTTATTTGTGTAGCTTGTAAGGAAAATCAAGCAAGTGGCTTCGAAGGCACAGTATCGCTCAATCTGGGAATCACCGCAAAACGGCGTTATATTTAAACTTAAACGGTCTTTAAAAACGAACGGTCTTAACAACCTTAAGAAAGAGTGAAGAAATAGGGTCCCGATATTCCGATACGATTCTGATTAATCGTCCCATCACTAATTAACGCACAACACGTACATAAAGAAATTTCAAGCGCATGTTAATATTTTGCCGCCATATTGGTTTTCGCTTTAACTCGATCATCGGTTATGTCGATGCCATTTTTCATACCCCAACGCCGTCGACTTAAGCGGTTTCGACTGTACTTTAAATATAGAAGAGGATCACTTGATGGCAGGAATGTGTCAAGGGTGCAAAAAAGGGGGAGGGGGAGAGGTTTGGGTCCAATCTGATGTGTGTGATGGCTGGTTGCATGCACAGTGAATGCAAAATTGTGCATCCTTAAAACAAGACACTTTTGTTTGCAATGTTTGCTGCCCTGACCAGTGACTGTAGACTTTGTTATTTTATATGTTATGTTATTGTATTTCTAAACGTATTTCTTTTTTTTTTAATTAGTTGCCATAGATCTACCTAAAGTTTATTTTGTAAAAAAAAGTTTATACTGATATTGTCAGTCTACTATGTTGTTCTCTGATTCTGTGTGTCTTTATTTAAATGTACATATCATACAGAACTAAGTTATTTAAGCTCTAATTTCTTTAATAAAAAATTTTGCACTATTTGTGTTATTTGTTGACCCCCTTTACTTAAACATGATTATTTGGTGATTTTGGTTATGTGTTTCCTGTGAGGTCAAAGTGTATCCTTTGAAAAAAAATACGCAAAAAAGTGTTTCGCATGCGGTAGCTTACTGAGTCAGCTAATATTGTTTTTACACTCTAACCTTGTGTAGTAATACAATAATGCTTTCATATTATAGTAGCCTAATGGTCATACTACTTGTAGGTGCTTTCATTTTTACTCCATGTCGAGCGGTTTAGAAACTAAGCCTTGAAAGCAAGAAGTCGTGCTAATTTTAGCGTAAAGCGTTTGCAAAGTGGTAATTTACTCTATGTTAAACAAAGATCATGGACAAGCTGCCTACTTCACCATGATATTGGTCATGGTTTTTGTTTTACAGGTATCAATCTACCTGAATGCAGTCACCCCATCTACCATCATGTACTTCTAGCAAACATCAATAAGACCAATCATACACATGAGGTCAAGTGTAGCAATGCAGCAAAATCAGTTTCAATAAAAAAATTTATATGGAAAAAATAAAAATAATCAAATTTTTAATAAAATTACCTCAAGTCAGTTTGGCTGTGTGGTCTGGAATGTGTAGAAATAGAAGATGGAGCAGTCTTAGGACGAGATGAGCTCATGTTTACTGTTGTTTCAGCTTCTCTGTGGGATGTTTGAAGGAAAATTCAATGATTTATCAAGTGCCAGAAAACCAAGTCAAATTATCAAAACTTTTCTTTTGCTATAACTTCAGTCATGATTTTGGACACACATCTTTATTTAGACTTTAGGGGCCATCCACACATGATGTATGACTAATCTGTGACAATAAGGACAGGGCAAAGGGTCATTTAGAATGGCCTGAGATCTGTAAATGAGCCTTGTGTTGGGACCTGTTGATTTCATTCAACAAGTTTTTGTTACCATTCCTACCTCGCTTTTCTCTTCCTTTCCAGAGCTTTGAGCGTTGCCTGACTGATTCTTGGACCTGAACCTCTTGCACTATCCTGAGACTCAGAGGAAGAGGGAAATACAATTCTTAAAAACTTTATAAATTGAAAGGTAAAAACAGAAGCAAATATTAAATTACATTTATTAGAAAATGTTAATAGTTGCAGAAATTAAAAAGGGCAGAATGTCAAATGATAAAGGAGTAAAGAGGGTACACCATCAAAACCCCAGAGGAAAGCGGCTCAAGGGAAGACCTAGGCTTAGATGGATGAATGCTGTAGAGAAAGATCTACAAAAACTGGGCATCCAATATTGGAGAAGAAAGGCATTGATAGGGACTGAGTGGAAGGAGCATGAGGCAGGCCCAAGCCCTACATGAGCTGCAGCGTCACAGGGATGGACGGATAAGAAAATGTTAAAATTCAATAAACAAATGATACATAGATCTATATTTTTTTAAAAACTCCTTTATGGTATTATCAGTATTTAAAAATACAAGTGGGTGAGTTTACCCGGGTACACCACAAAACAGAATACAAGTGGGTGAGTTGACCCGGGTACACCACAAAACAGAATACAAGTGGGTGAGTTGACCCGGGTACACCACAAAACAGAATACAAGTGGGTGAGTTGACCTGGGTACACCACAAAACAGCCCCAACAAATGGGCTCTGACATAATGGTCGTTTTGACAGGTCACCAAGTTTACAAGGTTTCAAGAAACAAATGACTGCAGAAAAAAGGAAACTTACTGCCTTCATTCCCTTTTCATATTCTTTCATACGTGTTTGTTCAATAAGTGCCATACGATCAGAGCAAGGAATCTCAAAGAAAATCTCATGAATGTCCAGCAATGCAGCTTGAAGCTGAAATTCAAAACAAAACAAAATTTATAATTAACTTTGTAAGCAAATTTCATGTATAGAGAAAAAATCTTAACACTTTGTTTTAACAATAGATAATATTTGTTTTAATTGAATATTCAAATTGAAAAATGTTTTATTATTTTAAAATAAAAATAACTTTAATTAATTAACCTGGGCAATAATCCGCTCCAATAATGCCCTATCCTGTGATGTAAAAACTCCCTTTTTAATTGGTGTTTCTGTCTGGAAATTGAAAGCAAACTCCCGAGTGTCCTGTGGATTTATAAAATTTGTCTACAAAAATGTCAAAATACCTTTGTGTGAATCTTATTGATAGAAATTTTTAAACAAAGAACCAGGCACTTCAATAAACCTTAACAAAAGAAAATATTGTTCTTTAACCTCCCTTAAAATAAATTTATTTTTAGAGACATTCTATTATATTAAGTATGCTCAAAAAAAAGAATGTTAAAATTTAAACATTTTAAAAAATGCTTTATATAACAGTGGAGATAAAATAAATGTTGAAATTAAACCATAAATGAATTTTTAAAAATTAATTTTTACACATAAGTTCTCTGCACACAGTTTCTTTTTGAATTGCTTTTTTAAGAAATGATGATTGATCTTCTCATTTTAATTACGTTTGAGTCGCTTTTATTTTAAACTAGAAACAAAGCCCGTCCAAGGACGGGAATAAATGTAGGGTGACCTGTGAAGTTCATGGTAGGACATCACAACATCCACATCAACTGACTCCAAAATGAAAATGAAATGTCACCAGTTGTTTCAACCAGAGGCTTTGTCCAGAGACTCTACCCCCCCACTCCCCAGTCTGTCCAGAGACCCCACCTCTCCCCCACTCAGCAGTCTGTCCAGAGACTCTACCTCCCCCCACACTGCAGTCTGTCCAGAGACAATACCTCTCCCCACACCGCGGTCTGTCCAGAGACCCTACCACCCCTTCCCTGCGGCTTGTTTAGAGATATGCCGGTCTTGACCGGCCATACATGTGTACCACGTCAAAAACACTATACTTTATATTTTAATAAATAACCAGTATAAAACAAAGTTTTTGACTATAATCCCAATGCACACCGCTCAAAATAAAGTCTTGGAAAAAATATTGCACCAAAAATAACTTGTTTTGAACGTCTGCATAAATTTGTTCAATATGGAAATGAGTTGTTTTTTTCTCCACTAGTGATTGGTTGAGGGAGTTAAGGGAACAATCAGCTTTATCAAAGTCCGCACACACGACTGCCTTTTATTATTATAAATCTTTTCTTTTCCTTCATGATATAATTATTAATAGTAATTAATTAATTATTAAAATTATTTTTAGAATTTGTTGTTAATCTTAAGTAAAATGAGAAAGTAAAAAAAAAAAAAGAATGCTTATTACATTCTGATTACATCTCATTCTAGCTGGCCAAACAAAAAATGTAAAAGAAGATTGTATGTGCCCTAGCCACCACTTAGCTATCAAATTGGACACAGAAGACAAGTTCATTTAATCCTAATCAGATGGTAGTAATTATCTGTCCATGGTTAAATAATCAAATGCAAACAAAAGAGAAAGTTTTCTGTCAACCAAACAGCAAGAATAAGTAGTCGTTTAAATCACAGGAGCAACACCTACGTGAATGGTTTTTATCAGTTCCTGAACCTTGTCTGACCTAAGCAAGCAGCGAGTCAGAAAACCTTTTGCAACAGCAGTAACTCTTGCAAACTTGGCTTGGAATTCAGGCAGAAGAGCCTAAAGATCACAAACAAGTGCAGTTAAAGATGAATTGATTGACTAAATATTAACATATCAAAACGAAAAGCTTAATTTTACATCAGTTGAAACTGTAATTTCTCTCCCTTTGTTTACCAAAACGTCTGCCTTAAAATAAAAATAAATTACACAAGATAAAAAAATAAAATGACTATAATTTTGTAAATCAACTTTTAAATAAAATAACTGTGAAATTATATATGAAATGATCCATTTTATTTTAGTTGTGCACTGATTAAAAAATTAACAAACAAAATTGCTGACAATATTTGTACATTTTTAAATTTTGTGAACGAAAATAAAAATCTTGTCTGCTCAACTAAAAATAGCACACAAACCTCTGTAGGCACAACAACCTTCCCTTCTAATCTGGAGAGTGAAATATTTTTTAAAGGTGATCTTAACACCAAAGGACGGTGAAGACGTGGAGATGAAGATGAAGGACTAAACTCTGGGATCTTGCTGATTAATCCAGCTGGACTTCTGGGCGACTGACCATTAGAGCTATCAGCCAAAGTTTTGACTTGAGTCTGGGACTCGGTGGATTTCTCAACCTTCTTCCTCTTAGAGTGGTTACCCTTCAAGTGCGATGTTCCTGTGTTTTGTCTATTTTTTTCTTGTTTATGATCTTCAGGAAATGATTTAGGCTGAGCCTGATGGGATGAATAGGCAGCAGTTGAGAGATGAAGAGAAGAATAATGACCCCTTTCATCCGTAACGTGGGACACATTTTGGGTGTGATCATCTTTCAAATTTCGGACATCACCGTGGCTGGCGTAGGCCCCGGAGCGTTCAGGGCTGAATTCTCCATCATGGTTCCTGGCTTTGACTTTGATATTTTCAGGAGCATTTTGAAAAAGGAAGTTGTGATGCTCCCTCTCCTGCTGTTGAGCTGCCTTAATTTCTGACTCCAGTAACATCACCTCTCGCCGCTGTTGATACATACAGTATACAGTGGTGATATTGATAAATATTATGATCATTACACTGGTAACATACTAACAATACAGATACTTTAAGTGATAACCATAATGATAGCAACGGTTGTAAATAAATGACTTGGGCTCAAATATTTTATAATAATGACTTTTTTCTTCACAAACTTCTTATTTTTAAAAATTAGATCTTACACTTAAAAAACCATTTTATATTTTGTATGATTATGTTTTACCATTAATAATATTTAACAGATTCCAATTCAACACACACAAAAATGAATTGGTTGGGAAAAGCAGTTTTGAGATAAACCATAATGAAGAAAAGTGTACTAATAATGTGACATGTAATCAGCAAAGAAAGGAAGGACCACGGGGGGAACATTGATCTACATTAAAGAAATGGAAGTTAAAATGTTGAAACCATTTTTAAGAGTTCTCACCTGCTGAACAAACAGCTCCTCCATGTCCCTCTGTTGTTGTCTGATCAATTCTTGCCTCTTCAGCTCCATCTGTTGTTCATGCAGAGAGAGCAACTCTTCCACAGTCACTTGCTCCAAACTGCCTTGACTCTCAGCAATAGACCTAAACAAAATAATGCAAACAGTGAAAAATCATGGAGGTAGGGGTTCATACAAACACGGACTAAAATTGAAAGCATCTACTTTAGACCTAAGGTGAACACATGAGCCAACAAGCAAGCACATTCAAACATTTGGAGTACAAAGAACATTTTAATTAAGATAATAATAGAGATCAAATTTTTCTTCCATTTTTTAACCTAGTTTTTTTTCATAAAAAGATTTGGAATATTTTGATTGAAGCCTTCAGACAACAGAAATGAAATTTATCCTGCATGTGACCAACACAGTGATATATGTCATACTGCTTTGACTACTTGCATTAATTCCCTCTCCACCACAGCAACAAAGTGAAAGTAGGGCTCAGCTAAGTTAGAGTGAGATAAGTTGTTTCAGATCAAGCCCTGTCAGTAACATAATGGAACTACTTTAACAAAATGCGATTGACCTACTTGAGTACTTCCAGCACAGACGAGTTGGTTTCAACATCTCCTTCCTCGTCATCGAGTCCACGGTGAGGCGCCTCCCAGCTGAAGTTCATAGAGTTCTGGAACTGAACCTGGTTCAGGTATTTATTGATGTGCTCTGCTTTGCCTTCGCTTTCAGACTGAGAGGGGACGGATCTTGGAACGGCTATTTCCAAATATGTTTCTTTTCCTGCTTCATGTTCAGCATTTGCTGGGGGTAACTTCGTCCCTAATGCTCCTGTTTTGCTATTGTCACTCGCTATGGTCATTTTCACTATTTGCTTTGTGTTTTTTGCCTCAGAATCTCCCCCCAATTTTGATCTTACACGCAGTAAGGCTGGTGAAGGTTCGCTTAGGGTGTAAGATCCACGACGGATCAGTAACCTTGATGGGGTGTTGACATCAGGATCTTCCGTCACATCAGAGACATTATTGAGTTTTTTGGGAGAGAGAGATCTGTCATCAGTTTGATCTTCTGTCACTTCTTTAGCATGTCCTGTGACAGGATCAGGGACTTGTTTTAGTGTTTGTTTAGTGTGGCTAGCAGTGTCAACAGCAACAGTAATATTCATGGCTAAATGTATGCTCTCCTGAGCCGAAAGGTCATCATGAATGGTACTGCTGCTGGACTCTGAGGTCAAGGTCAAAACTTTTGATTGGTTTGAAGCCTGAGATTCAGAAACTGAGAGTTTCCCGCTAATGCCTGCTTTGACAGTTGCGTTGGCTTTTGGAATATGTGATTTGATTGACTCACTTGAGGACATCACTTGACTAGCACCAATAATACTTGGAACACAGGGACCATTTTCAGCACAATAATCTGAATTACCCTTTGAGGGTTGCAACTTGTTAGTGATAGTTCCTTGGCATGCCATGGAAGAGCTGCTTTTAATTTGACTCGCTGCCCTGATTTTACTATCTGGAATGATATTGTACAAGTCTTGTCCAATTGTTTTCAAATGTTGGGTTACAACGGGTTCGGGATTATCATGGTAGTGTTTTCTCTCTTTGTGCCAGTGCTCAGACTTTTTATGTCCATGATTATGGTCATGTCCCTGACTCATTCTGTCATTTTCCTTATCAGAACCATGGGCATCAGGCTTGCCGTAGTGCTGGAAGGGAACGCCAGATGCTGTGTAAAATGGGGGTGTGTTCGGGGATGAATCACTGTCTTGGTGAAGAGAGAAGCGAGTCAGTAGATCACTGGGCCCATCTATATCTGAGGTTTTGTGAGATGGCCCTTGCTTCACTCTGGCTTCACCTGGTTTGCCTATGACAGGCACCACGGCCGCACCCTCACAGCTCACATCAGTGTTCATGTGTATCTGCTCGTGCCCCAGTTTCTTTTTCAGCACAATGGGGCTGGAGCCTGTGTTGTACTCTGTCACAAAAGAAGAGAAATGAACCCCTCCTTTGGAAGACTTTGGGCTACTCCTGCTACTCCTCTGGCTGTCAGTGGTTGCGCTTGTGTTGGCCGAGCCGTACCCTGGCGAGCTGCTGGGGCTGTTGTGAGTGTGCTCCATGTTGGAGGAGATTGTGTTGTCCACATAGCCTGAGGTGTTGCTGTTGTTTCCAGGTTCTGGGGACACCTCGACCACTGTGTCCTGGCTTTCGTGGAAGAAACTGGCAGACTGGCCGTCCCCTGCGTCCGCTCCGCCCTGCACTAAAAACTTCTTGGCCAGGTGTTGCGTATCTTTCTCGTTCAACACCTGAGTGTTGGTCAGGGAGTCACTCAGGTCGCTGCCACTGGTTGATGTCAGTTCTTGAACATTCAAGGCTTTTGATAGCCGGTCTAGGTCATACGAGATTTTCTGTTCTTTAAACGATGAAAGGACAAGGCCATTGAATACTTTTGGTATAGAGCCCTCGTCTAGAGTCATGAAGTCTGAGCTGACAGAGTCCATGGTTTGCAAGCCAAAGTCCTCACTGGCCATTCCAGTTTCAGCAGTTGCAAATGTACTCAGTGGGTCTGTTGCTCCTAGTTTTTCTTGAAACATTTTAGAGGCACTATCATCCTGACCACTGAGATCAAAGTTGAGCTGTCTGGCTGTGGATCTCATACCACTTTCTTGCAAGTTCCCCTGAAGGTTACAACGAAAATCAAAACATTTATTACAGAAAAATTTTTATTAAAAGAGATATTATCAAGTAAGTTGACATTACAGATCAAATACCGTAGACAAGTCTTTCAAATGTTTTGGGGGAGATTTTTTTTCCTTTTTTAAAAAAAATGCTATTTGTTGACAATTTAAAAAAAACAACAGTGAATAGATACTAAATTGCTTTAGTGTTGAAGTTGATTTTAAAAAATTAACATTAATTATTTTTATAATTATCCTCTGTTTTTGTTAATTTTGTTTAAATGTCAGGGTTTAAATCTTTTTAAAGTACAATTGTTACAATTTATTTCAGAACTTCTAACCAAAAATTGTTATAATTAATTTCAGATATTCTAACCAGCAATTGTTACAATTTATTTTAGAGCTTCTAACCAGCAATTGTTACAATTTATTTCAGAACTTCTAACCAGCAATTGTAACAATTTATTTTAGAACTTCTAATCAGCAATGGTAACAATTTATTTTAGAACTTCTAATCAGCAATTGTTACAATTTATTTCAGAACTTCTAACCAGCAATTGTAACAATTTATTTTAGAACTTCTAATCAGCAATGGTAACAATTTATTTTAGAACTTCTAACCAGCAATTGTTACAATTTATTTCAGAACTTCTAACCAGCAATTGTTACAATTTATTTTAGAGCTTCTAACCAGCAATTGTTACAATTTATTTTAGAACTTCTAACCAAAAATTGTTATAATTAATTTCAGAGATTCTAACCAGCAATTGTTACAATTTATTTTAGAGCTTCTAACCAGCAATTGTTACAATTTATTTTAGAGCTTCTAACCAGCAATTGTTACAATTTATTTCAGAACTTCTAACCAGCAATTGTTACAATTTATTTCAGAACTTCTAACCAGCAATGGTAACAATTTATCTTAGAACTTCTAACCAGCAATTGTAACAATTTATTTCAGAACTTCTAACCAGCAATGTTGCAGCATGAGATTCTCCCTTAGATACTAAATGCTGTCGTTGTTGTCTTGCATTTTTTCTTTTCTCCAATAAAACTGCATCTTTCTTATACTGGAACAATTCATCTCGCCTGCTTGATGTGATCTGTTGGGAGACAATAATATGATACAACAAGTGTCCATCTCAATGGTGGCAGAGATCCTAACAGCTGACTAACATGTAGTAGCAATAGGAGAGCAAAGTGATTGTCATTACTTCCTTTTTGTCAGGCTATCACATAATATATAATAACTGCACTTGGGATTAAATAATTAGAATGATGTAAGACAGGGGTAAGCAAAGTGAGGCCTGCCACAGAGTTTTATGTGGCCCATTAAGACTGTCAGAAAACCTGCCTTGAAGTTTGACAGGGTGCTCTTGTCTCATTCAAAGGATTCTATAATTAAATGTGCTAGCAGCTAGAAATCTAGACTTGAAATTAGAAAAATAAATAAATTTAATAAAACTTTTGTTTAAGCTTTATTTACTGATTTTTATGATACCAATTATACATTTAATTACATTTTCTGAAATGAAATGTAATGTTAAGCTCCGTGCAGGGCTTCTCAGCTTTTACGTCCCTTAGAGGGCCAGAGAGCTGAGGGGGTTTTCCGGGAAACCCCATGAAGAGTGCAGGCTCAGGACTGCTGACTTTCTTCCACATGTAGGAATAGTATACTATTTCATTAAATGTGGACAATAAATGGTACTATTTTTAAATACAAAAGTTTTCATTTGAAGAGGAAATATTGTTTTGTGCTCCTCTCAAGTTGCAAAGTCAAGTATTAGATGTATTCAAATTCAATAAAATTAATGAATCCTTTGATAAGGTTAATTTAAAATGGGAAGATTAGTCATATTTAGAATGGCCAGGGATTGTTAGACACATAACCGTTAGAACAAATATATTAAACTCTAAACTTTTATAATTGTATCAAATAAATCCCTCCTGAAATATGGATACTCTATTTTATTTTGACATAAAGTATCTACGCATATTCATTTTTGGTTCATTTTTAGAGACTCGTCGGACTTCTAAAACTCACCAGATGTGTTTTCTGCTGGGGTTTAGCTCATAACCCTTGGGGGGATGGGGGCTCTCAACAGTCCCCCAAATGGCCAAGACTTGGGGGAAGGACCTCGAGCCTTCAGGTGTAACGTCAACATAAACTTTTATATTTTGGGCTAACCGGCTAAAAAGTTTGCCGACCCCAGCCTTAAGGAGACACATTTATAAATACTTACGGCTGGAGGCAAAATGGGGACACCATTGAACTTAATCAATGACTCAAATTCAGAGTTGAAAGCTGTGGGCTGTAGCTTGATGGTCTGTCTATCGAGCCGCCTGCTTTGTGACTCAAAATATTTGATCAGCTGGCCCATTCCGGCTGGACTTCCAAACTGAAATTTTGGTAATTATTCAACAATTATTTACTGTGTAAATGTATTAATATAAGCCAAAAAGAAGATTTTTTTTAAAACTGACAATTGGTTGTGTATCGGAAAAAAAGTTTTAATAAATGAGACTCATTTGAAGGTGTTGGGTAGTCGATAAACAATATGTTTCCAATAAAATAAACTATACAACTGTGTATGACAGTTACAAAGGTAAAGAACCATTTCACTCTTGCATGACATCAACAAAGAATAGCAAAATAAAACTTTGGTAATAATTAAACTATTAATATTATAGAGTTTTAAAGTTTTTAAAAATGTGAATAAAACCAACAATTATTTAAACCTTAACACCCCAAATATGACCCATAAGGTGGTGGAGGTAGTCCAGCCCACACACTCATAAACGGACAATATCACACAGTAATTTATATCTATTTAATACAGGTAACTTTACAAATACAGAAGTAGTAAACAAAGGAGTGACGTTAATTACCAACAATAGTATAGAATTACTGAAGATGAATGGAGTCAGCAAAGACACATTAAGACATCTGCTTATATGTGTGAATACTAGAGTCCTAATAAGAATAACTTTCTGTAAACTCTCTCCTCTTTTAACACCATGTAAGCTCCTATTTCTTAGAATTCATGAACTGGCCTTTTTTCTACATACATAATTAGTTTTTTCTGGAAGAGCCATCCAACTGTCCATTCATAACAAAGTACTTGAGAAGAATTGGTAAAGGGGTGGAGCCATGAAAGTAATTTTATGACATCTTTCATTGATAAAATAAATATCCTGAGCATCTTTGAGGAAGGCCTCATTTTGGTAAAAAATTTATAAATAGTAGGATAGGATAATAAACTCCTGGATGATGATTAGATTTAAAAGTAAGTTTTAACTTCTGATGGCAGAAATAGTTTTTTTTAAAACATGCTAGTGTTTTCTTGTTGCATAGAGTTGTATATCAATTATACATGTATATCAAAACTATACAAGCCAAGAGTGATTGTTTTTAACCTTTTCTTTTATGAACCCATTATTCCTCTTAGTTTCAAGTATTAGTCTGCACCCTGCCCTGCAATATAAAACATTGAGCCCCTTTCCACAATGGACAGACTTGTAAATTTGTTGGCTCTACAACTTCTGGAAATCACATGATGGCTCTGAAACCTCAAATCCTCAACACACAAAAAACCGTATCTCTACTCTGACAATGCCCCTTAGGTTTGATCTAGAGGGGACCAAGTTACACTGACAATACCCCTTAGGTTTGATCTAGAGAGGACCAACATACACTGACAATACCCCTTAGGTTTGATCTAGAGAGGACCAACTTACACTGACAATACCCCTTAGGTTTGATCTAGAGGGGACCAAGTTACACTGACAATACCCCTTAGGTTTGATCTAGAGAGGACCAACTTACACTGACAATACCCCTTAGGTTTGATCTAGAGAGGACCAAGTTACACTGACAATACCCCTTAGGTTTGATCTAGAGAGGACCAACATACACTGACAATACCCCTTAGGTTTGATCTAGAAAGGACCAACATACACTGACAATACCCCTTAGGTTTGATCTAGAGAGGACCAACTTACACTGACAATGCCCCTTAGGTTTGATCTAGAGAGGACCAACTTACACTGACAATGCCCCTTAGGTTTGATCTAGAGGGGACCAAGTTACACTGACAATGCCCCTTAGGTTTGATCTAGAGAGGACCAACTTACACTGACAATACCCCTTAGGTTCCCTTAGGTTTGATCTAGAGAGGACCAACTTACACTGACAATACCCCTTAGGTTTGATCTAGAGAGGACCAACTTACACTGACAATGCCCCTTAGGTTTGATATAGAGGACCAACTTACACTGACAATGCCCCTTAGGTTTGATCTAGAGAGGACCAACTTACACTGACAATACCCCTTAGGTTTCATCTAGAGAGGACCAACGTACACTGACAATGCCCCTTAGGTTTGATATAGAGAGGACCAACTTACCTGGACCTTCAGCAAAGTCAGACTGACTCCCAGAGTTTGCTGAGAAGTCAGGAACTGCTCCTGCTCTCCCATGGTCCGGTTTTATTGAGGGTTCATCAAATATACACGAACCCGCCTGTCACTAATGATGTTCCTGGCTACCCCAAATCAAGCTGATTGGCCTATCAAAGTTTCATCGACTATTCCGAGTCTTACTGATCAGTACCACAAGTCACGCGATTTAACCAAAGTTTTTTTCTTGTAATCAAGTATTGTTAAAATCACCACACACACAAAACCAAAAACGTTCACTTTAAAAAGGATAATGAAACTGCGAAATTAGATCTATAACTTAGTATCAACAGTTGAGGACAAGGGGACGTAAACAAATGATCTCCCCTTAACTTCTACGTTTCGCGTGTTGGCACAATTTTACAATACTCAACTGTGAACGTTTTCCCATTAAAATATCAGCTATTAAAATAACAGACCAGCTGTGTGTTCTGGTAACGTCTGAAAATCACTTTCTGTAGATCCTTACAGTTTCCAAAGCCCACAACAACTCACTGGTAAGATCATTTCAAATAATTTCCTCGGGCCTTAAATAAAGTATCCCGAATCTTTTCGCTGCCTCCGTACCATTTAAAGACTATGTAACTTGTACTGTGGGCTTGCTCTGTAACGCTTAACTTAAATCCGACAGAACAAAGAAAACTCTATTTAAACAGATATATATATAAATATAAATCGCTCTTAACTGGCTTATTTTATGTAATTGGTGTTAGGTTACTATTAAAACATCAACGTGTGGAGTATATGTTATATTTCTCGAGTGCGACATAGTTAAGAGAAAGCATCGGCCGAAGCAGTTGACCAAACACATTAACCCGTATGATGTATGTCTCTGAAAACGACATAGGCCTACACGCTAAATCGGCGTCTGATACCATGGTACATGACGCCCTACCGTTACACTGGCATTCTTGGACCTATCCAAGTCAATGTTCGATCAATCGATACCCGACCCGTGTCAAGCGACCCATGCGTGATCGGAACACACACAATTACACAACGCATGTGAACCCGCGTTTCTACACGGCACGCGTGTCAAACAAAGACTAAAGAATTGCAGGATGGCAGTTTACAGACTACCATTTGCTCTCCTCCTTCCCCTGAAATCTAGCGCCCCCACCCCCAACTTTACTTTTTAAAGAATTTATAAAAGAGATCGACATTGCAATTCAAGACACACCATCCTCATACAACTCACAGAACAAAACACCGGCAGCAAAGGACACCTAAGCCATACAATATCTTAACACCCTCACACACCACGCCCATGAGCGACTTAGATTTATTGGGCTAAATCGTTACAGCGGTTTGAACTTGTTCCGAGGCGTCCTTATCGACATGGTCCAAAAGAAAGAATTGACAAAATGACTAAGTACAATAATGATCTTTTACTTTTTGTCGAATCAATACAACTCAATGGTAGTTCTACAGTGTAGTCGGACTAAAGACCTATCCAACCTCAGCCCCGCCCCTAATAGAAATGCCTATTAAAATAATGTTGGGGGGTGCGAGGTCCCTATTTAGGCATAAAGCCAACATCGAAAATAAACACAATGTGTAGAATCGACCTTGTGATTGTTTCTGTTCAAACCATTTTTAAATCTCATTACGGCGAACAAAAGGGGGGGGGGGACAACGTCACTTCTACCTCTCGTCAATACATTGACCCATGCTTTATTTTCCTAAAACTAAAGTCATATACGTGTTTTAGACGAGCCATAACACCCCGACCCCACCCCTCAATCAAATTGATAGTACTCTACAAAAATATATTGCAATCGTCTGAGAGGCAAGTTTGAACACGACCCTGACCTTTATATCTTGTACATTGTACACAACGTTTCCGACCGATATATTTCCCGGTGGCCGGGGCTGACTGACTGGTGCGCAGAGCGAGACAATATGTCATGTTGACAGTTGACTACGAGTCATTTAGTAAGGTTGACAGTTGACACGAGTCATTTAGTCAGGTTGACAGTTGACTCATTTAGTCAGGTTAAAAGTTGACACGAGTCATTTAGTCAGGTTGACAGTTGACTACGAGTCAGTTAGTCAGGTCAAAAGTTGACACGAGTCATTTAGTCAGGTTGACAGTTGACACGAGTCATTTAGTCAGGTTGACAGTTGACTCATTTAGTCAGGTTGACAGTTGACTCATTTAGTCAGGTTAAAAGTTGACACGAGTCATTTAGTCAGGTTGACAGTTGACACGAGTCATTTAGTCAGGTTGACAGTTGACACGAGTCATTTAGTCAGATTAAAAGTTGACACGTGTCATTTAGTCAGGTTGACAGCTGACACGCGTCATTTAGTCAGGTTGACAGTTGACACGAGTCATTTAGTCAGGTTGACAGTTGACTCATTTAGTCAGGTCGACAGTTGACTCATTTAGTCAGGTTAAAAGTTGACACGAGTCATTTAGTCAGGTTGACAGTTGACACGAGTCATTTAGTCAGGTTGACAGTTGACACGAGTCATTTAGTCAGATTAAAAGTTGACACGAGTCATTTAGTCAGGTTGACAGTTGACACGAGTCATTTAGTCAGGTTGACAGTTGACACGAGTCATTTAGTCAGGTTGACAGCTGACACGTCATTTAGTCAGGTTGACAGCTGATACGCATCATTTAGTCAGGTTGACAGTTGACACGCGTTATTTAGTCAGGTTGACAGTTGACACAAGTCACTTAATCAGGTTGACAGTTGATCCAATAGAGTAGCTCAGAAATCTACCAACTGTTGATTGGTGTAACCTTCCTTAGATGAGTCTCAGGGGCCGTCCATAAATGACGTCACGCACCTAAGGTGGGGGTCACGCATTTGTGTCTGGGGGGGGGGGTTGTTTTAGAAATGTGAAGTCACATAAAAAAACGCGCTACTTTATTAAAAGTTCCTCTTACATATCTATTTGCTTTCAATTTATTTAATGACGTTTTACGTTACCATATTAGTATTAGTGCAGCCTTACACTAAATACACATTTAAATGACGAACGATTTTTTAAAACTTGATTTGTTGTACTCCTTACTTAATGTTGATATTGTGTAGTGCTTAGAGGGGGTGGGGAGGAATTTAGCGAGACCAGACACTGGACACATGTCAAATGTGGGACGTGGTGGTCGAGAGGTAGCGCTCTCGACTGTCATACCGATGGTCACGAGTTCGAATCCACACGAAGGTGATGATTTGTTCTCGGGGCCTGAGGAGTCCCCGAGTCACCCAACTCCGAATGGGTACCTAACTAGACAATAGTTAGGCGGCTGGGGTAATGCGTGGAACCCCTATAGCCGTGGCCTGTGACCGCTGCATCACTTGCCAACAGATCATCTCTCATGGTCTGTGGACGCAATTATCTTCTGCATAGAAGGAGCGTCTGTATATCTAAGATAAGATAAGGATAGACTGGGTGAGGACACCACCCAGATAAACCAGCGTGGAAATGGTTAAATATTTTTTTAAAAAGGGAGGGAGGAATAGTTTGTGCCATCATAAATGATCCATGGACTATCAGACTAGATGACACTTTTTTGTTGGGAAGAGACATCTACTGACGCTGTTAGGGGACTTATCAAAGAGGGAAATTGTTTGGGAGTTTCTACATTCAACAGACGACTTGAACGGAGACCAGAGCAAGGCGTAGAGTGTAGGAGTGTCACAGAGAGATAGTAGGAAGAGAAAAAATAGAGACCATAAGGATATTCTTATGGTCTCTAAATGGGTACTGTGCAACTTTGCACACAAGTTTGTTTTATTTTGTACACAGAACAACAGGAAACATTGATCAAGACATGTAATTTAGACCAGATAGGCAATACAATCATAAAATTTTCATTTCCCAGCTGTCAACAAGAACAATTATGTTATTTCAGTTTTCACAAGCCAACTTGTGTTGGATTTATTAGCTTTTAAACCTTGATTTAGAAAAGTCCTATGCATTTCTACATTTGAAAACCATTTAGTTAAGCACAAAAAAAAAGTAAAGATATTTTATCAGACAAAGACTTTGAAACCACAAAGTTAAATCAGTGTTAAAGTCAAGCTTTAGATATACATATATGTTTTTGAAAATGTATAATAAGTTGGTATTTATGACAGATTTTCAATGGCTTTTTTCACTTCTATTTAAATTTTTTTATGAAACACCTTTGAATATATACAAAAAAAGACACTATTATCTAGGTATAAGTCAAAGCTTGCATTTTTATTACTTTTGAATATTGATAGATGTTGGCTTTGGGTTTCTGGTTCAGACAACTTATTCCATGCCTGAGTTCCATACAAAAAAAGGAGGATTGGTATTTGTTTTTTGTGTTCATATGGATAGAGAAAAGTTTTTTTATCCCTAAGTGAATCTAAGTATTGTGGTTCACCGACAAAACGGCCCTGGTCAAACTCAAAACAGCCCCTGAAAAAACGGCCCTGGTCAAACTCAAAACAGCCCCTGACAAAACGGCCTTGGTCAAACTCAAAACAGCCCCTGACAAAACGGCCTCAGACAAATGTTAATGGAATAAAATTTTATATTATTATTTTTACTCACCAATTCAGTTTTAGTTCACAAAAAAAAAAAAAATAGTATCACAAGAAACAATTTAATAATATTTAAACTATATGGTAGCAAGTCATAATTGTTTGTTGAGAAGAAATAATATCGTAATGTTACAAGAAATAACTTTACAATTTGAAAACTTTCCTAACAGGTAAATAAGTTGAACAAAGGTTAAATTAACTTAAAATGCAAAAAATACTTAAAGTTTTTGTAAAAAATGTGAACAATTTGTCTGGGGCTGTTTCGGCTGGGGCCGTTTTTACTACTGTCGATTGGTCTGGGGCCATTTTGGCCGGAGCCATTTTGACAGAGGCCGTTTTTTCTGGGGCTGTTTTGAAGGGTCACCAAGTATTGTATTAGATTGTTTAAAGTTAGATTTAATACCTTATTTATGATTAATAATTTTCTATTTGTTCTTCTAGCCTCTGGTGTTTCTAGGTTTAGTGATTTAAATAATGGTGTTACTCTAGTCAATCGTGAATATGCACCATTTAAAAATATTGCAGCTCTTATTAATTTTTTTCAAGTTTTCTTTTTTCTTTGGTGGAGCTCAAAAATTGTCTAAAGTTTAGTCTTTCAGTAAATTCAGGGTAAAAATTGTTACAAAATAAATTAAATAAGTTTCAAAAGTTGTCTCTCAAACATATAAAAAATGCAATTATAATTGATCAGTCTTTGAAAAATGTACACCAAAATATATATTTTTTAAAGAAACTTCTAGCTCTTACTCTTATCATAAGACTTATGAAAATTTAGGAAAATCAATTTACCTGTGCATCAAAATCCATTTTACATAAAGTTTCTCATGACCTGAAAAGAGAAATATTGATTTTATTTTATTATACTTTATACATTGACTAAAGTTAATAACTAATAAAATGTAAATTATACTTGTGTAGTTTGACCATTTATTTTTAATTTTATTCCTTGATTTTAAATATTTTTTTATTCCTTTAATTTCAAATCTACTTTGCAACTTATTCTTGCATACCAATTAAATAAATGGAAACAAATGTGTTTAAATAAAATTACAGTAGAAGTCCGATAATCCGGCACGTTCGGGACCGGCTCTGTGCCAGACTATCGAAAATTCCGGTCTATCGGGCGGTGCCCCTTCTTTTTAGTGTAGGCTTTGACGTAAAACAAATGAACTCTATGTTTCTTTTAATGTCATAAATAGTTGATGAGCCAATATTAAACTCATTCATTAAAACATTTCTATTCTCAACTTCTTCTAGCCGTTTGATAATTTCTAGTTTCTGATTGAGAGCCAGTGTGACGTGTTTTCGTTTCTCTCCTTTTGAACTCGAAGGCTTATGTTTTGAAAACATGGTCACTGTGTAGTTAGAACAGTGGTTCTTAACCTTTTTGGAAGTACCGAACCCCACCAGTTTCATATGCACATTCACCGAACCCTTCATTATTAGTAGTAATATAGATGCCTTGAGTCGGGTGCTGTCTTGAGCTTCCCTCCGCCGAACCCTGGCGACTGACTCACCGAACCCCTAGGGTTCGATCGAACCCACGTTAAGAACCACTGAGTTAGAACAAAACTCACTTTGTTTATAAAAAGTTTCAAAAAGCTACGTACGTCAGTACAGATGTACTGTTTTACAATAGAGAGTACTAAAAAACAGTTTACTGCGATCTGAAAGGACACAAAACAACAACGAAAAAAATAATTTTAAAAATGGCGAAGACGTTTTGGGATTAATTAACTGTGCTGCACTGCACCTGTATTTATTGTGACAGCTGAGACTAGCCGACCGCTAATTGTTTCCGAACAATACCGAGTGATTCCGGATGATCCCGAACTATCCCAAAAACTTCCAAATAGCTCTCTGGCGTTTTTATTTACTTTAAAGTTTAAAGACACACTTTTGGAGAAAACTAAAATTTTTAATTTTTTCGAAGCGATGCCGGACTATCGGGCATTCCGGACTGTTGGATCCCGGACTAATGGACTTCTACTGTATATAGAATAATTTTAAAAATTAAACATAATATTCAATAAAGTTAATAAAGTATAAAAAGTATGAAGTGTCTACTGCTACGACAAAGTAACGGCAGACAACCCGGGGGGGGGGGGTGATGTTGCTGGTGCTACGACATGTCGTAACGCTAGCAACATCCCCCCGGATCGTCTGCTGTTACAGTTTCACAACAGCTTCGCTAGATGAAGTGATAGTCCGGTTAGTTTAAAAATGATATGATAATATTGATAGCAGGATCGAATCCCGCTGCCGTCATATTTTTTTAAAAATTTCATTTATTTTTTTTTTAAATCACAATGAGTGTGCTGATAATTGTAATTTTTGTTCTTCTTAATCTGAAAAGCAGATACGTTGAATAAATCTATTTAAATATATTTAGATTTTAGACTAGTCGTAACACTAGCCAATCCACTTTTGCTTGGCTAGTGTCGTAACACTAGTCAAGCAAAAGTGGATTGGCTAGTATTACATGTCGTAACGCTAGCAACATCCCGTCGGGTCGTCTGCTGCTACGACAGTCGTAAAATGTGGTATGTGCTAACTTACAGTTACGACTAAAGCTGTATTTAATTATGCTAACACTACTAATGTTTTTTTCTTCTTTTGATTCGCGAGTTGACACTCAGTCAGCATCACCAACAAAAAAGGTGAGGCGTGAGTTTTAAAAAAATGACTATAAACCATCACTGTTACTTAATTGTTTGGAAGATATTTTTGAAAAATTATCTGTATTGAAGGCATCGCGAAAAAGTGCTGAACGCAAGCAGGGGAAGCGGGATTTGATGCCATTGTCAGACGAAGGAGATGAAAACTTCATTAACCTCTCGCTGGTTCTCAAAATATAAGGATAACACAAACCAGCAGTTAACTGGTATTTCTTTGAACTGTAAAATGGTCCTCAAAACCTAGCGGTCTTAACACCCTTAGTCCAAACCCCAATGGCGGCGAATTTGTTTTGGTTTGGTTGTTTTTTTTTAAATAATAAAGCACAATGAGTGTGATTGCAATTGTAATTTTTGTTCTTAAATTATTCTGAAAAGCAGATACGTTGATTAAATCTTAGGGGTCTACTGATATGCATTTTTGCCAAAACAAAGTTTCTGATACTTATAATTTTACTGATATGTTTACAAGTTCTAGCTCATGACCTACATAGATGATAAACATTAAGACATATTAATATGACTCACAACAAAACGAACTGTCCTTTTTAAAAATCTACCCAAATAAATTAGGAACTCCTTTTAAACCTTCGGCTTTGACTAACAATAATAATTGTTAATTTTATTTTCAACCAATAGTTAAATAAATTTTGCTTTGCACACGGCAATAGTAAGGCTGGGGTTACACTGCACGCGAATTCGCTCATCTAGTCGCGCATCTGAAACCTCTTGAAAAACAAATGCAATGACATATAGATATAGTGCGTGGTTACACTGGCAGCGAAAAAACGCCAGTATACGCGCGTATACGCGCGAACAATTTGATTTTTTCCAGCGCATCGCGCGAATTGGCTTTCAAAAGTCAACAAAATGGCGGAAATTTGTGCCACTTCGTCTCATTTTATGTGTGTAAATAATCATTTGATTAATAAGAATTGGCTTTCATGCATGATTTTCAACATATAAAACAGTAGGTTTCCATTTTAAACTAAAATCATTTTGATTTTTGTTATGGATATTGGCAAATTAAATTCTGAAGTTCATGAGCCCACACTCCTCTCAATCTCAACAATGTCGTCGAAGTGTTATCACAGTATCAGTAGTCTGTAATAATAGTAATATGACTAGGAATTTTGGAAGGAAACTTTGGCTTGAAATTGCAGACGAACCTAATTCTACAAGTAAGTAAGCGACAATTATTATTGTAGATGTTGTTTATTTAATTAGGGACTCAAATAACAAATATTATAAATTAATGAAGCGAAATACTTATTTCACTATTTAAACAACTTTTGTTCCAATTAATGCTATGCAGTTATTTTGTATATTCATATATTATATAATATTTATACTATACTTGTAATTTACAAGTAATATTTAATGATATA
>MUZC01004741.1:154499-217328 GCA_002072015.1 Radix auricularia | reverse complement strand
TGTGTGTGTGTGTGTGTGTGTGCGTGTGTGTGTGTGTGTGTGTGTGTGTGTGTGGAGGGGAGGGGCTATGTCCGTATGTGTTTGTGATTTGGTTATTTCTATGTCTGATAATGTTGCGCGTCTAACATGACAACCAGTATTTTAAAAAGTATATATACAAACAAAAATAATAATAAATTTCTACGGTGTAGATAGAAAGGGGTCGAAACGTCCGGGGTCGAAACGCCTTAGGGTCAAAAAGTCCCTTGGTGGAACTGTCCGGGATCGAATCACCCCGGGGTCGAATCGACCGGAGTCGAACCTTCCGTGGTCGAACCGTCCGGGGTCGAAGTGTCAAACCACCAAATAGAAAATACTTTTTCCTCAACTAAAGTAAACCAGCAGGGTACATTTCCAGCTCAAACCTTGCGACCGATTTAAGGTGTTTCTTTTAAAACAAATTAACTCATACGTACCTTAATTTAGCATCAATATTCACATAATTAATATTTTTCTCGACACACATATCGTTGTTTTTATTAAGAAGGGGTTTGATTTATCACTACCCTAATTTCCAGATGCGTTTACATTCATTTTTAAGGAGAATTTGAGACCCAAAACCAAACAAAGTTATTCTTATTGTGCCTACCCCGTAGCGTAGCACGGGTATTTTGCTCGTAGTACCATAACCTTGTTTTAACATATAAGCTTAGGGCTTAGAGACTGGAAATATGGGGTACCCGAACAAGTTTACCCAACCCACTATATGAGAAATATGCGTTGTTGCCCACAATAAATAAGAATAATAATAAGAATGCAGGACTAAACACAAAACATAGATAAGCGCAGTGGCGTCACTAGGGAGTGCAGTGGGGGCGGGATGCCCCGGGTGACACCATCAGGGGGGTGACACCAGACTTTAAAATTCTATATATTTCCGTTATTTGGCACTGGAAAACTCGGAGGAGTTCTATGGATTAAATCCTGAGGGGTGACACCATGAGCTACCGCCCCGGGTGACACCAACCCTAGTGACGCCTCTGGGTAAGCGCATGACGCAATAATCTTCCGTATAGAAGGAGCGTCTGTAACAGATACGATAAAGGTTAGTATTTTGTTAGGGTGTACTTTTTAATGAGATACTCAAGGCGGCATTTTGTCATTGGGACCCAGCGGCAGTCCTTAACAATTGAGACTCGTATGCCGAGAAGGGGTAGCGCCAAGCTTGTAGCGAGGCGAAGTAGAAAATTCAACTCCTCCTAGTGAGGTCACTTACAGTCGGAGGCATCTGCAACCATGTCCTGAATGCCCAAGCGGCCGTTTCAAAAGCGATCGTTCCGGAAAGGGGGGGGGGTCCTCCAAACTGTAAGGGTTCACTATGAGCATTAAGATCAGTGCTGCTGACTCTCTTCCCCGTGTAGGTTCATTGGGTGGGACCCCGCTGTTTACAATGACCGTAGGTTATTTTATAGTAACACTAATTAAAGCCTGCACAGCCAAATATTAAACACACTTTTGATAAAATGTCAATGTGCTAATAAAATCTTCTTACCTTTTAAAGTTGGGCATAATGTCGATGCCAATGTAACATAATTGTGTTTTCCAAGTGTAGTGAATAGTGTATTTTTACTGAGTTCAAACTCAATCTTATACATTTGGAAAAATCTTGAAATATATTGACCTACTATATAGATACCTATAGGCTTTCCAGGTTTGAGCAGGGTATATCCGGATTACTAACGTTGTCCCCGTTTTAGAATAAGTTTCTCAATACTTATTGTGCACCCTACAATTTCTAATTTAACCCCTTCAACATTATAATTATACGGATTAATAATAACTGTGGCGTAGCTAGGGGAGGGGGGTCCAAATTCGAAAGACTCCCCGGGCTCCAACTTGAGGGTGGCCCTAAAGCAGTGTCCAAGTTGTTGTTGCTTTTTTTTTTTTACATTAAATATTACGCCACCGCCATATATGCAGGGCCAAGCCCCACCCCAGCCCCCAAAATCCCTACAAATCCCTAGCTACGCCACTAAATAATACATCAAAATCAGAACTTTGATATTGTATCTAATTCCATTAAAAAAAAATTGTATTTAAGATTTGTTTATTACGACTTTATTGATTCTTGCGTCATACGTTTTAATAATATTTATACGAATGCACAAACAGTACTAGTCTGGTATTGGTAGTAAACAAAATGAGGGGTGAGACTGCAATCAGGCTTATAAAAAAAAAGTAAATGGAAAAGACGTAAACAGGGTAAGGGTTAGCCTGACAGAACGTAACAAAACAGCTAACGTTTCGGCAAAGAGCCTTTTTCAACGGACATAGGCCTACAATACAAAAATAAAACGAATATAAAAAATAAAAACTTAGCTGCGGTGAAATCCAAAGAGCCAATGAAAGTAAAGCTGAAAGAGCGCAGAGCGAGCATATATAGGAAAGAAGAGAGTGGGTGGGGCAAAACGACTAGGTGGTCAAAGCAAACACAACATTCATTCTAGTATTGGCGAGTGACGCAGCATTCACATGCTACGGCTGGGTTTGGGGGAGGGGGGCATTGTGGGGCCAATTCCCAGCAGCCTTTGTTTCCCTAACTAGTGTCAGGTACCCATTCGGAGCTGAAGTTCCACATTGATCCTTCCCCCACCACCCTCATCATCCTTGTCATTTTTCACACAAATCTTAAAAGAGCTGAGTAAAGGGCTTGAATTGACAGGCTGTATTCGTCTCATAGCAATTAAAGTATAATAAATTTTACAAATATGTTCAGCAATTTTTATACAAACTAATAAAATGACTTTTATTCAATGTTAATTCCGAATAGATCTACTCGATATGGCTTCTCTAATAGAACACACCGAAATATTACCCCGAATTTTATTTACAGATTTTAAAGGCATGGGCAGAGGAATCGATTTCCGACTGTAACTCTGGTAATGTAAATTTATAAACACCAACCGGTGCAAACTTATTATATTGAGGGGCCCCCTCTTTTAATTAAAAAAAATTATTAAATTGTACGGAAATGTATAATAAAATCGTCTTGTTTTTAGCGCACAACAACTTGCAATGTGACGCCCTCATCTTCATGGTCATATAACTTAAAAGTTAGTGTTAGTTTTCTAAGAAGACTTCAATTGTGATCCCCACCCCAGAGATCCTTGGCCTTGGATCGATTAATAAAACTGCTGTAATTTTTACCACATTTTTATTAACTTTCTTTCGTTCCTGTCTTTTTGTCTGTAATCAAAATTTCACATTTTCCAACGTAAATTTAAAATTAAACCACTTCTGATGGTCCCAGAGATCTCTAAATTTTACCACAGATAGATCTTGGTTGACAATGCATTGTATCTACATTTCAGATCGATCAAGTGTAACGTAATTAAATTAATGCATTTCAAAAAATAATCTCAATGTAGCATATTCTATGTATCATTCTGTTGTTGACATTCACGTGCACCTAGAGTTCACGCCGTGACCAAATCCCCCTGGTATTAAAACGTTGGGTGGGTGCTTATGGGGTTTTGGTATAACAATAAATTGAGTTTTAAAAAAAAGATTTTAAAAAAACCACGTTTTTTATAAGTACTAAGGCTAAAAAAAGAAGAAAAAAAATTGAGGTAAAAAAAAAGATTTTTAAAAAAACACGTTTTTATAAGTGGATTAAAAATAAGAAAATTAAATTTAATAAGTTCAAGTACTTTGATTTAATATGACTAAAAACTTGGGGCGGGTGCTTCAAAATCCCATTCTAGTTTGGAAATACAACACAGAGATAGGTGTTTGGTATAGAAATAAAAGATTTATAATTTAGAAGAGGAAAAAAAAAGATCTTTAAGTGAGAGAATGAGTGAACAGTATATGTAAAACCTCATAAACACCCTCCCCACGTTTTTAGTCATTTTAAATCAAAGTGCTTGAACTTATTCGTTTTAATTTATTTTCTTTTTTTTTCAGTCCACTTATAAAAACGTGGGTTTTAAGATCTTTTTTTAAAAAAAAAAAACTATATTTATTAAATTTGCGAAGAACTGTGCAGAAAGGGGGGTCGAGTGGTAGCGCCCCCGACTGGCGTACCGATGGTCACGAGTTCGAATCCACGCGAAGGCGAGGATTTGTTCCCGGGGCCTGAGGAGTCCCCGAGTCACCCAGCTCTGAATGGGTACCCAACTAGACAATAGTTAGGCGGCTGGGTAATGCGTGGAACCCTTATAGCCGTGGCCCGCAACCCAGTGGCGTCGTGAGGGGGGGGGGCGGCGGGCCGCCCCGGGTGACACCATCAGGGGGGTGACACCAAAGCCAAAAATTTTACCGTTCGATTTTATGTTAGAAAAACAAAGAATACACATTTCTTTCAACTAGAAAGAAAGTAAGAAATACGATGATATACAATAAACAGAGAGATTTAAATGTTTAAAAAAATTAGTTAACTTGCAATTATAAAAAAATTCCAGAACACAAACAACATTAAAATAAATAAGAAAGAAAGAAACAGTCGCAGCAGAGATATCTTTAAAAAGGTTGGACTTAAAGCCATTTAGGCTTTAACACACTAAGAGCATGAATGAATCCCACCTCACTATATCCTTTACCTTAGTGGGGTGGGGGGAGAACAAATTTTCTTTGTTATTTTTTAAGAAGGAAAATTTGAATTCAATGTCTTTGAATCAATATTTAGTTATATTTATTAAAGACGTGCAAGCATGGATATGCATGTTTGTATATAAATAGTCCCCCGGTTACGACGGTGCCATCCCAAATTACGCTGTTTCATGGTTACAAACGAGCCAACATAAAGAATAATATTACGCGTTATTATTTATTTTTTAATGTTTTTTTTTCAACGTTTGTTTTTCATGGGGTAACGAAATGTTTTCTCTATTTGAAATCAAAAAGTTATAAAAAATATTTATTATTATTTCAACCTACAACTTAAGTTTGCGATTTTTTTCATGGCGAAGTTTTCAATCAAGCGAGTAAAGCTAAATAAGCTTACAAGTTCCTTTTCAATAGTCATTAGAGAGAGCATATTCAGTCATGGTTGTTCAATACGAATTCTAACTCATTTTTGTATTCATTTCAACTTTGAAAAGGATCGCTCTCTGCTGCAGTTTGAAGTCATCATTGAGAGATACATTTGAAGTGCGATGCTACATTTGTAAATAACTGAAATTTAGCTCAAAAGCAGCAAAATTTATGTTTAGCTCTGTGCACTTGTTTTGAGTTTCTCATTGTGCTACTTCCTTTTCCTTACCCTAAGCCTGGGGCTGGACCATACGTTTTTTAAGAGTTCTGAAAATTGGACTAATTGTGAAGGTAAGCAGTCTTCGAAATCACTTTAACATTCTTCATTACCTTGCTGAGCTCAAAATCGATGTCTTTATATTCGCTTAATCGATGATGTGGGGCCTCAAAAAGTTTGTCAATGATTACCATAAATACCATTTTGGTGATATCTAACTGACACTTTCTCTTCTTTAATAGTATTATCGATTATTTATACTCTTTTCCCCCACGGACTTGTCCTTTCTTTTGTCTTCATATGAATCAAATTAAAAATGCTGTCTTTTAACAAACTCAATGAGAGACTTCAAATACTTGGCTGAAATCAAAGGTATTCTCGGCTCTTGAAGGGATATTTTTTTTTCTGAAATCTCTCTAAAATTGTTTCCCAAATTCAACATAGCGACTTTAACTTGTTTAAGTTCTTTCCGAAATCTTTCTGCTTCAAGTCAATAGACACGGGGCTGATCTTCGTTTGTTGCTTTTTCTTTCAGTGCTGCAATATTTGTGAGAGACGTGTTGTGTTGTTGTATTGACATGGTATGAGCGTGCGAGTTGACTGAGTATGAAACACGTGTTTTGTGCTGTGAACGGAAAATAGTGTGTGGTCGTGAAGGGAGAGGATGGATGACTATTAATGTAAGATTCGCTATGTAACAGAGGTTGATTCTAAGATTCATTAAAGAAACTTGTTACCCAGACCACAAGGAGTTAAAGTCGTGTTTCTTGACTTGCAAGTTTTTTTAAACAATATTCTCATAGTATGAGTTATGGATACAACTTACAGCAGGGACGGCTTTAGGCATAAGCAAACCGGCAACCACCTATGGCCTCCGATTAGTCTCATTTGTATATGGGCCTCGCACAAGAATATTTCAATATTTATTTTATAATTTTCTGTTACATTTTAAGCCCCCAAATTCACTTCGATTAGGGCCTCCAATTCCCTTAGGCCGGCCGGGCCGACTTACAGCATTATGTCGGGCTGACCATCTTGTGTCAAACAAGACTTTGTTAACATGTATCACTTTTATGTGTTTTGGAAGTATCTGTCGACGATGAGTAGACGCAACAAGCCAGGTATAAAAATTTTGCAGAAGACAACTGCTCCACGTTTCCCAACCAAGTGAAGGGAATGAGCTGTACAGGGCACAAAATGAGCAGCACTGCACTTCTTACAAAGATTAGCCCAGACTCTGTTATACTTCCTACTTATAACTGCAGCATTGACTTATGACTGTCCAAGGCATTTTCAGGGATTCATACANCCCGCAACTTTAAATAAAAGTCCCCTTAAATATTTGATTGTTTACAATTTATTTAATGACGTTTTCAATGGCTCCCCGCGTGTTACGATACTAGAGTGCATACTTTCACTAAATACATATTTAAATGACAAAATATGTATTTGCAGCATGCTAATTTTTATTGAGAAAATTATGGCTTGGGAGAGGGGTGTCTAAGCTTTGTGACGTCATAGCGGAACAAGGGGTTAAGGTTTACGTTTTTGTGACAAAGTATGTTCGGCATCCTTCCGTCTCGCGAGACGATGGTGCATCACTGTTGGGTTGGGTTGCATTTTCTCGAGTGGCTGTGCAGTCCTATCCTTGAGTGACAGTCTTTGCCACAGTTTTTCACACGAGTTCTGTGCTTCCAAATGTTTTGGCCTTTCTCCTAGCTCTTCTGTCTGCAGCCTCCTCCATTCTTCGCTCCTCGGCTACTATGACGCCCTCTTTGACAACTGTGCGCCACGTAGATCGGTCTTCTGCCTTACACTCCCAGTCACTTGTATGTATTTTGGCTGCTTTCATGTCCCTTTGACAGACATCTTTAAATCGCAAGCGTGGGCGACCTGTTTTCCTCTTTCCTGAAGCAAGTTCACCATATAGGAGGTCCTTCGGGATGCGGCCGGGGCTCATTGTTTTGACATGTCCTAGCCACCTCAGGCGTCTTTCACTAAGAATTGAGAACATGCTTTGGGTATTGGCACGCGTTAGGACCTCACTATTAGGCACTTTTTCTTGCCATTTAATACCAAGGATGCGGCGCAAGCATCTCAAATGGAAGCTGTTAAGCTTACGCTCTTGTGATGTATAAGTGGTCCATGTCTCGCTCCCATATAGAATATAGTAGTGTACTGACACTAAATTAAATTAACTGACTTAACAAATTCCTTTTCTGAATTAATTCAATCAATACTTTATTACAATATTTGTGAAAACATAGACCACAAACATGAATGTCTTTGATTATTTTTCTTTTCTGACTAAGACCCTGGTCGGTCTGATGAATGAGGTGAGGCTTGCGCGTGGCACTCAACTTTGCGAGCAGGACACCAGTGCCAGTGTCATTTCTGTTTTTGTCTTTGATTCTATCACTGCAAACAAAGGCAAAGCTGTTCTTTTTGCCTTCCAATAACAACAGCTGATGCACAGATGTATCTGTGTATAGTACTGTATAGCAAGACACATTGAATCCCAGAAGGTTGAACACTTTGCTTTCACCAACGCCAACATTCAACTTTGAGACTTAATAGTTCATCATCAAAAATTAAACTTTAGAAATTAGTAGGCTCTGAACACATGTCCAAACTTATATTCTGACATAGACCCCTCAGCCGACGCCGCGCGCCGAATACGCCGCCAAATTTTTGTCCGCCGAAAAATATGCGGCGCGCCGCATTAGCCGCCGAATTCTGTCAGCCGTAAATCCGCCGAAAAATGAACGAGCCGCCGAAACGTAATGTTTTTGTTTTCTTAAGTGTCATTGCGTTCCGTTTTAAGATCGATTGTATTTTTAGAATAACCGTCGCCGGAAGTGTGAAAATAAGTTATTTGTATAGTTTGTTTAAACCTAAATAATATAATCACTGATACAGTACTTGCATGTTATCTTTTTATTAAAATCTTAATTTATAAAATACTAATTAAAATAAATACAAATAAATAATTTAATTAACTTAAATTATCGTTAAGCTTTGTCGTAAATAGGCGACTTATTTTTACTCAATTATGGCTCAACGATCTTCTACCTCTAGTCTACTAGCAGAAACTGAGAAAGGTAAGCCTATACTAACTATACTATANTATATATAATATAACTATATTAACTATATACTATAATAATATATAATAATATAATTGTTTTAATTAACTAGATAAATACTAGTTTAGTCAATAACTGATGATTTTTAAGGGTGATCCTGAAGCTTTAGGACGTAAATGTTTTCGCTGCGAATTTTATTTTTTTCGTGAGAACTTTCATTTTAATTTATTAAATGCATTTATATATGTCATATTTTAGTTATTATAGCCCTAATTTGTAAGGCTTTTCAATTTATAAGGCTTTTTCGGCCCTTGACGCTTCATTATCGGAGTAGGATGCATCATTTTTGTCTATCTAGCACCCTGCTAGCCAGATTTTATTTACCTGGAACAACCCATGCTAAAATAAATTTAATGACTGAAGATGTTTTTAAAAAAAGTTTCATTTATCCATTTTAAGATTCTTAGAAGATCAATAAATATTTTAATGAAAATTTCATTTTTTATTTCCTTACTAGATGTTTGTTTCTTTTTTGCTTGTTAGTAATTGAGAAAATTTCATTTAACCTCTTGCTGTGACAAACCAGCAAGTAGAGTGCTAGATAAACAAAATGGATGTAACATACTCTACTCTGATTATGTAGCATCAAGGGCCGAAAACAGCCTTATAAATTAAAAAGCCTCGCAAATTAGCGCTATAATAGCTAAATATAACATATATAAATGCATTTAATAAATTAAAATGAAAGTTCTCACGAGAAAATTAAAATTTGCAGTGAAATAATATACGTGCTAAGACTGCAGGATTACCTTTTTACGTTACACCATTTCTAATGTAAAACTTTTTTATGACTATATGATGATTTTAGGTCAACTGAAATGTCAGCAAATTTCAACTTAACCGGGAAGAGAGGCAGTTCATTAAAAACCTACAAGTAAAACCTAAACCGCCTAGCCTACATGGAAATTCTAAAGCACAATGCTGGAAATATTTTGGTGGCCTGTTCTCTGCTGATGGGAGAAATGTAGACTAAGATCGAGTTTATTGTCAGCTGTGTCTCACTGCTCAGCAGTCATTGGGTGACAAGGGTCACATTTCAAAAGTAACAAATTTTGCCGCAACAACATAAAGTGGCAATATGAATCTTCACTTAAGTGTCAAGCACGATGTGTCAGTACAAAGTCAAGAAAAGTCTAATAAAATTTTGGGATATTTCCGTAAGTATGGAGAAGACAACAGTCAATGTTAGGCAAAATCAAGTCATGAACTGACAAGAGGTTATCTGGTTCTGTAGAGACTTGCTCACCTTTGAAAATGTGGCTAAGGATGGTTTTGTTGACTTCTTCAAAATTAATTGCCCTTCTCTCAACATACCGGCACCTGTAACACTTGCTGGAACAGCTCTGGGTGATTTTTACCAAGCTGTCAGGTCAGCAGTCAAAACTAAAGTGGCTGGAGTAAATTCACTTTGCCTGATGTTTGATGGATGGACCGATCGCTACCGGGCTATCAACTATCTTGGCATCCGGGCCTCCTTTTTAGACCAGGACTGGACATATAACATTGTCACACTTGGCTGTCACGCATTGCCTACTCATGCTGCACATGACCTTGCTGACCATATCAGCTCTGTTTCTGAAGAAAGCCGATGTAAGCGGTTGCGAATGGAGCTGATGAATGAGCTGAGAACTGAGCAGTCACCTAACCAATGTACTGATAAGGTATTCTATGTTAATTATTGGCATTGAAACAGTTTTCGTTTTATTTTGCTCTCAATAGACCCCTTGCAGTAAAATATTTTTAAAAACAAACAGTATTTAAATACTAGGCTATTTAAATACTTTTAGTGACATTTAGTATAGGTTTTTATTCCAATAATTTTTACTGTTATCTATTTACTGAACAAACTATATATTACACCTACTGTGTACTATAATGAAATGTTATATAACTTAGCAGTTAGTACTGTTGTGTTTTGATTTTTTGAACATTTATTTCAGTTAGCTGTGGAAATTGCAAACTATTTGACGGCGCCTGTTGTTCCATTTCATGATGTTCTTCCTTTCTGGCGTAGCTGTGCTGCATCATCATCGTATCCACAACTTACTCAACTGGCTCGTCTTCACCTATCATCATCAGCATCATCTGTACCGGTGGAGTGCATGTTTTCGGTTGCTGGTTTGATAATAAACAGCAAACGATCAAGCCTAACAGCTGATAAACTACATCGCGTTTGTTTTATCCATGACAATTCTAAACTGATTTTCTAATTCATAACGGGCTAGAGTGACAGAAATTGATTGAGTGGAATGCATTCATGATTCATGCACAATTTTAGTAGTATAGCAAATAAAACTGTTTGTTTTTTTATTGTTCAAACTTTCTGAAGTATTGTAAAAGTGTTTTATTGCTGAAGATTTATTTCTTCATTATTGGCCAGGCTTCAGCCAAATTTCAGCTGAATATTTCATAATCAGACGAAAATCAGCTGCAAATGTCAATTTACAGAGAAATCCGGCTAATCCGGATATCAGCCGAAAAATTATGTCAGCCAGCCGAAATTTTAAAATCCGGATATCAGCCGAAAAATTATGTCAGCCAGCCGAAATTTTAAAAAAAATTCGGCTGGCAGGTCTATTCTGACAGCAAACAGGATTTCTGACAATATGATCTTTTCTTAGTCTGTTCTGCTCTATATCAATGAAGTATCAAATAAATTTGTCAGTAAAATCTCATCACTATGACTATGACCGAGAGGTGCAGTGCTAACTTCGTCAATAGTCAATTTATTTGACTCTATGAACTCTATACTCTATGTCGACCTCACTGCTACTACTACTGACTACTGTCACTATCACTACTAGTATCACTGTCATGGAAAGTCCATGAAATTATTATTCTAAATTGGTCTACAATTAAAATAATATGAAGATATCCAATGTTAATTTTCCGTTCCGTATGGACCCTCTCCAGCGCCAGACATTTTGGCAGTCAGAAAAAATTCCGAAAATTTTCACTCGGCTTTATTCACTAAATAACACTCCATAAGTACACGTTGTAAGAACGACAACATAAGAAAACAGGAAGGAAATTCATTTCTTAACAGTGACCTCCCTTTACTAAACGCAAATAAAATCATTCGCATTTTTAATGACGATTTTACTATTGGCCGATCGGCCGGGACAACACAGAACGGGGGATAACGGCCGACCATCGGCCGTAAGGACAGTTCTAGGGTTAAAAAATCGAGAGATGGAACAAATATTTAATTTACCGAACCGATATCAAATTATATTTCGCATTTAACTGCTGAAGTCTTCATAATAATAAGAACGCTTTTCGCCCGTTTTTCAAAAAGTAAATAAAATTAAAATGTCAATTTATTATTACTGTTGTTAATTTTAATTAAATGGTAATTGCATTAGCCTAGCCCTAGCAAACAAAACAAAACAAATTGCTTTATATATCTGCAATGATTATAAATAAATAATAAATGGCTTTGGAATCTGGAATGGATTGTTTGACTTTGACAGTCACAGTTACTCACACTCACAGAGTATGAGAATGAGTTCTTATTCTTATTATTCTTATGAGATTGTCATTGTGACAATGTAAGTGTAAGTTAGGCTCATTGACAGATTTGTTGGAGTTTAAGTTAAACCACTTCGCGGAGTGGGTTTTTGAATGATTTTAATGTTTAATTAATACTAAATTTGAATCAGAACAAAGTCAAAGTCTTAAACTTAAGTGTCTTAAGTCTTAAATCTAAACTAAGTTAAATTAAATAAGTCTAGTTAATTAAGTTTAAGTTCGGAAAATTTTAAATAGTAATTAGATTAGTACTCTTACTCTTACACTCTTAGTAGTCTTAGTCTTAACTTAATATTTAACATATGTCGTCAGTCAGTCATTACGAGTAAGAGGCATTTGAATATGACATATGTCAAAATCATCATGATATCTGATATGCATGGTTCATACGCTATAGTCTATAGACTATAGTTATAGTATAGGCAGGGCTGTCTTAAATTAACCAAATAACCTAAACCAACTTAACACCTAAAAAGTTATGACTAAGGCCAAGGCAAGGCTGTAACTGTAAGGTAAGGCTTAATTTTAACTTCAGAATGAAGGGCGCAGCCTCCAGCCCTGTTCAACAAAACAATTTATTAAAAATAGTGAGCCAATAGTAAGGGCAAGGGACACAGTTTAGTGACACAGGGAATTATTTATTTTAATAATAAGTAAAATGATTGTTCTCTTACCGTAGTCACTAACTACGTTTTTATGAACAATGAAAGTATCCAAAATATGACAAAGAATTGAAATTTATGTGACAAATAAGTTCATTTGTAAAGATTTTAGGATTAATTTGGGGGAGGTATCCTATCCATCCATCCATCAGGTGCCGTGCCTAGAGGCGTATGCGGTCATGCTTCTCCACAGCTCTCTGTCTTTGGTATTGCCCATCAGCTCTGCTGGTGATTGTGCCCATCCAGCATTTTTTCTCTCTATCTACCTCGATCCCTTTTGTCCTCTATCTTTCCTTTTGTTACTGTGTGTTCTAGTTTGCCTCGCCTCATGATGTGTCCAAAAAATTTAGATTCTCTCTTTCTAAAGTCATACATATTTTTTTTCCTGGCCTACTTCTTTCAGAACTTCTTCGTTATATCTCTTCTCCGTTCTTGGTAATTTTAACATTCGGCTAAAGAACTACATTTATTAACAGGATTCCAAAGTTTCTAACTACGTTTCTGTAGTTTATTGATGACTGTCCAGGCCTCACACCGATAACTGGTTCGATGTAACACTGAAGCACTCTTTTCCTTACTTCCATTGATATGGATTTGTTGGTCATTCTTCATTGAGATTCTTCATTTTATTGAATACTGCTTTCGATTGTGCTATTCTGCTTTTTATCTCCATTGTGCATCTTCCGTCTGAGGTCATCATTGCTCCCAGATATGTTGACCTCAGACAGAAGGTGTCCTATACCATAATTTAAAGCTTAAGATTAAAGAAAAAATGTTACATTTACATTTTTATATACTATGCTACACTAATAGGCCTATCACCTTTATTATGAGATAATTATTAATATTATGTGATGTTATTAAAATTTACTTTCAGAAATTTGAATTTTTACTTATAAGTATTACATGATTATTGAGTGTAAGAGTAAGTGCTATGATTATGATTCATTGCTTTCTTTTCAGCAGCTCTAACAATTTTTTTTACACAAAACCTAGGCCAAGGGCCTTGTAAATTAAGTATAAAAGCCTTTTGAAAAGGAAAAAAATTAATTTTTTAGTCTTAAACTTAAATGTTTAAAGCAGAAAAGCTAAAATATTTTTAAAATAAATTTTGAGTTAATTGAAATATTTGGAATGAAAGATCATTAAAAAATTTTTTTACAAATTAATTGAATTTTTAAATTATGCTGTCTATTAATTTTAATCATATATTAAATTTAATTTTTAGGTGAAAGATGTCTGGAAAAGAGAATCATCGAAAGCGAAAGTTAAATATGGAAGATAGCCATCCTGTAGCTGAAAGACGTAGAGTATATTCAAACTTTAAACTTCTAGAAGCAATTACTGTTGGAAATATAGAGGAGGTGTCACATCTCTTAGAAATAAGCTCTGTGCCTATTCATACTCTTAATAATGCTCTCATTAAAGCTGTTGAGCTTGGTCAGAAACGTATTTTACAAATGCTGGTAACTAATGGTGCAAATGTTAACAAGAGAGACAACAGAGGGTACACAGCGTTAATGATTTGTTCAGAGCATGGGTATGTTGACTTAGCAAAAATTCTAGTGAGAAATGGTATAAATGTCAACAGTCAAAACAAACTGGGACAAACTGCACTCACCCTTGGGACAGAAAAGGCATGCTCACTTCCATTTTTAAAATATCTTTTAAAAGAAGAGAGTAATGCAGATGTTAACATACAAGACAAAAGTGGGAAAACAGCCCTAATGATATCCATTGAGCGGCATGATTATTGTGCAATGAAGCTATTTATCAACCACAAAGGAACAGATTTCAATGTGAAAGACAAAACAGAAAGAACTGCTATGGAGATAGCCAAAAAATGTGGAAATGATGATTTATTTCAAATATTAAAAGAATGCTCAGAGAGTGATTATTTTATAACCCCACTAATGTTGGCAGTGAAAAAAGGTAATTTGCATCTTGTTAAGTTAATTCTTGAAGCATATGGTCCTGAAACTATTGATGTAACTGATATCAGAGGTTTTACTCCTCTAATGATGTCACTGGACAGTTCAATCAACATTGACATTGTTAAAGTGCTCCTGAAGGCAGGGGCTTATGTAAATAAGGCTAACGAGGATAATGTGACACCCCTGTTTCTTGCAAGCCAAGCAGGACATTGTGAAGCTGTAAAATTTCTCATCACACACGGGGCAAATGTCAATGTCCAGACCACAAGTGAAAAAATCACACCATTGATGATTGCTTCTAAGAAGAATCTTATTGACATAATGCAATTTCTGATTGTAAGCAAAGCAGATGTTAATATGAAGAATTTAAAAAATGAGACTCCTCTGGTCTTAGCAATAAAAAATGCTAGTGGAAGCGTCAAAGGCTGTGTCCAACTACTTATATCTAAAGGTGCAGAAATAAATGATTCTACATTTCATATGGCAGCTCTAGCAGGACTTCACAACTTATTTCCTAATGTGCCTAATACAATTAGCCTTTCAATGAGAAATACACTGCTAATTCATGGAATCATAAATAACAATCATGAACTTGTTGAATTCTTATTAGAAAATGGTGCAGAAGTGAATCAGGGTGGTCCTTCCAGTCCTGTACCATTGATCAAGGCAGTGAAAAATGAAACTATGGTTACTCTACTCTTACGCTATGGTGCAAAAATCAATGACAAAAATTACCTTGATACCACTGCATTAATAGAAGCAGTACATTTGGATAACTTTGGAGTTATTAAAATCTTAATCCAGCAGGGAGCAGACATGAATGTGGAAACTCGTTTCGGAGATACTGCTTTAATTATTGCTGCAAAGCTTGAGAAGTTGAATGCGCTGAAAGCACTTTTGGATGGCAGAGTTAATATTGATTATATATCCCACAGTGGCAAATCCGCATTACATGCATCTATAATTGCTGGAAAGCTGAAAGCCATGGAAATGCTTCTGCAGCATGGTGCTGATGTCAACCTTGAAGATCACACTTCTTTGACTCCTCTGATGCTCTCAGTATATGTAGACTCTGAGGCCATGCCAATCCTATTAGAGCATGAGGCAGATCCAAACAAACAATCTGTTGATGGCCTAACAGCACTAATGTATGCGTTAAAACTTCGTGACTATGGTAAAAATAGTAAAATAAAGAATTTAATAGCAGCTGGAACTGATCTAAGCAAAACCAACTGCCTAGGAGAAACTGCCCTAATGATTGCAGTGCAAAACTGTACCACTGTCATTTTAGATTTATTAATTAAAAATGGAGCAGATGTAAATGCAAAAGACAAGAATGGCTCCTCAGTGCTTATCTGTGCTGTGGCTCATTCAATAGCAAATGAAAATAAGATAGCTCTACTCATTGAACAAAAAGCAGATGTCAACAAAGCAAATGATAAAGGCGAGACTCCATTAATTTTAGCTTCCAGGGGCTGTAATGTCAATATTATGCAGCTATTGATTAGCAAAGGTGCTAACGTGAATGCCCAGGACTACATGGGCATGACCGCTCTCATGTATACTGTTTCCTTGGATTATCTTGACAAAAGTAAACTCCTTATGGACAGCAATGCTGAGCTGGATATTCAAAATAACAATGGAGACAGTGCTTTACTATTAGCTGTTACAAAAGGCTATTCTAAAATTCTTAAAGCTCTTATCCGTGCTGGTGCTAACATTCATGCTTGCAATGAAAGAGGGGACAGCCCCCTCTCAGTGGCCTTATCTAATTTAAATGTTTCTCAGTGGTCTCACATACATGATTACAGTTTTGCCTGCTTAAGAAAATTGTTGAAGGCAGGTGCCACACCTGAAATGCAAGATCCTAGAAATGCTTTACTCTTTCACAAATTGATTGTCAGACCACATCATCAACCGAAAATGATAGAGTTGTTTATAAGCACTGGGGCTGCACCCCCTATGATTCCACTTGGGGCATTAAGAAATATATGCAACATACCTTATGACCATTGTGTTGTAACCCAAAATACTGACCTCATATCACCTTTAATGACAGCGATATTTGACCAAAATGATGCCTTGGCTTCTTATTTTTACAGCATTTGGTACCTAACACCAAAAGATATTAGAATACAGCAGAATAAACTTATTTTAAACAAATACATGAGAGTTGCAGGGCAACAGACCAAAAATATAATATGCAATCCATTTAGCCTGGGATCGCTTTGTTTTGTAGTGGTCTCAACAGCTATAGGAAATGGCCATGACAGAGAAGCCAGGATCAAATTATTGCCTGTACCAGCTGTCATAAAAAAGAGCCTTCTTTTTAAACAACAAAATAAATTTTATCTCAAAGATGGTGAAGCAAACTCAGAAGGGAATAGTTTTTTCAACCGCTCACACCTTGGACTTGTTGGATTAGACTTGCAGGATTAAAGATAAAGAGAAATTCAGCCTTTCTAACCTCGTCTATCACCTCTATTAATTTGGTAATGATAATGATAAATTGATCATAGAGCAAGAACTTTTTTTATTTGGTGAAATTTTTTGTAGATGTTATTAAAGTTAAAGACTTAAAGACATGTTTATGAAATTCAAAGACATTCTTTTTGTTTTTGTTGGATTTTATTGTGTTTGTATAATAATTATGATTATAAATGTAGGAAAGCATTATGTGCATCAGGGGTATGAATAAAGAGAACTACAAATGCCACACGTTGTAGCATACACCACAGATTTGCTCAGGATAGTGCAAAGATAGTGGCGAAAGAATGGACACAAACTGCAGCACGAAGAAATCAAAACAAGTGCAAGTGAACATTGGTGTGGGGGAAGGGGGGAGAGAACCACCGAAACATTGTTGGTCTCAAGGCATTTGCACTGTGGTTATCTACCTGCCCACCACCCTTCACCACCTTAGCTTGCCAACCATAAACTGTGATTGGCCGACCCTAGCGAGGATCAGCCATGTTCACAAAAAAGGGGAAAAAGAACGGGCACAAACACACATTTTTAAAAATCTTTTCACTGGGGCTTGAACCCAGGACCTAAGGCGTAATATTCAGTACACTATGAATCACATGTTATTTTGTGAAGGAACGGCGCAACTGAACACAAGAACCATTGATGGTCTTGAAACATGCCCTCCCTTTTTTTAAACCTACTGCGCTTGATTGGTTGACCCCAACGAGGGTCATTCGTCATGCTTATTTGCACATTCTCGCTTTGGTGATTTATATATAGTATAAATCCTTCCAGAAAAGTTACCTATTTATTTATATTCAGGGGCATCCAAAAAAATCCTGTGCTGATCATTGATGTAAATCTCTTAGTGAATACATATATTTTTTATCAGGGTCCGTCAACACATTGAAAACCTGTTGGATTTTCTGGGAAATGTTCTGTTGTCTTTCTTACAATGAATGTTCTTATCAGTTATCTACCTCACATTTACGAAACAGCTAAAGATGAACCATCTGAGCTCATGTTACTGTTTTGGAACCTGGGTGCATTATGAAAAAGTTGGGTGCCTATACTATAATCTATTAAGCCATTTATAATTTACATTAACTAAACTTTTTATTGTTCCATTCAGCATGCTCTAGTTTTGGTGACACAATTCCCACTGGTCAAAGTATTGATCCTTAAATTTTTCACTACTTAGGCACAGTCCCACTTATTCCCTCACATCCTTTTTTTTGTAAAACATTGTTTTTGGCACAGAAATAGAAAAATTGTTGTATATATGATGTTTTTTAAACAATCCTTTATATTAATTTGTGGTGTCGGAGCCGTGCGTGCCGAAAAAACTTTGGATCCATTTTTAACCCATTTCCTCGTAACCTACCAAGCTGAAATTTTGCAGGCCGACGATAAAAATTAAGTATCAAAGTTTCAGATAAATCGAATGCACTGTATTTGAATTTTAAAATTATTTTATTTATTTCTATGTATAATGTTAATTTTTGAGATAGACTGTCGTGGTGCGTATTATGTTCAACAACCTTTCCTGTCGCGCAATAAGCTGCACATTATATTGACAATACTTGTTAAAAATATATTCACGATCGGTGCGCATTATATAAAACGTGTTTTATGAGACATAACTAGAATTTTGTATTTTCTAATTGTTTTGCCCTGCGTATTATAATGAACATCCTTATAGCTATATATATAAAGGATTTATAGTCAAAAACTTGTTTTTTTTTTATTGGTACTTAAGACACCAGCTCAAAATTCAATATTGTTTGTTACCTTTTTTTTAAAATTAGTTTTAAGATAATCTACTGTACTGTGATCTGTCATCTTTTCTATAATCCTGTAACTATTGTAATTACCAGAAGTCCCCTGCACATGCAAAAGGTTGAATAATAATGGTAAAATTTTATTTTACTAGTCTTTCCATTTCTAAACATTCGGGAAAGCATCCTCCCTGGAACAAATGAAGTAATCTTATGTATATATAATGGGAATGTAAGTCTTTCATCAGTGATTGGCTGTTGTAAGATGTGTACCATTTGCTTGTTTATTTATGTAACACAATATGCAGATACATCAGATGTTAAATACTGGAATATTGAAATGTATTTAATGTATGCCTTATAAGGGAATATGATTTTTATCATAAATAATACCCAAAATTAAACTCTACAGCTAGCATCACAAATATTATTAATCAACTTTTTAAAACCATTATCTGTTAGATTGTTGAGAGCCGCATTGAAGCACTACAGGTCATTAAACCTGGCTTGGATGTCTTCCAGAAATCCTTGTAACACATCTTTCACAAATTGTATGAAATGTGAACACAAGAGCACTTGCATCTCTGAGATGTTGTTTGGCCACTGTTGCTATAAATTAAAAAAATTCTTTTGTTAATCAAATTACCACACTTGGATCAAATGCCTTAATTAATCACAAGGCAGCCATATTTGTCAATATTTGAAAGTTTATTACTCATATCAGTGGTACCAGTACCAAAACTTTGAGAATTAAATTATATACAAAAACCTAAGACCAAATTCAGTTGTCTACAAAAATTTATTTACATATAAATCAGGAAAACACAATGTGTGACAATTCCAGCTAGTTAAGTTCTTACTTTTGGGTCATATTGCTAAATTAAGAGCTATTTCATTCAGCACAGTAATTCTTTCCCCAATAGTTGAAACAATTTGAAACATAATAACAATTTGATGAATTGGTCACCCATTACTTTTTCCTTGGCGTAGTATAACAATGTGGATTAGGACAAAAAAAGAAATAGTTTAAATTGGTACAATGTATAATCAATGCATAGAACTGAAATGGTAACAATGTGTAATATTACATGACATCATATACTATTTTTATTGCATCTGTTATTTACTTAAGGTTCAAGGTTAAGATATATCAATATTATGTATGAAAAGAAACTGGCCTGCACATTATGATGACATTAAATTAGTTCATGTGGAATCCATTAATGTCTTAAGATTCAATTCTTTAAACAATCAAAGCAATCCTTGTGACTGTTTAAAAAATAAAAACATGAGAAATTCAAAACCACTGTGATCAATATAATGGTACTATTAAGAGTTTAACAAATAATTCAGCCATTTTGAATTACAAAAGCAGCAAAAATTCATGTCATTCTTTTATTTGTATTTATAGTTAATGAAAAGTTTTAAATAACAGATCATTTGATTAGCTCATCCAAGAAAATGTTGATAACATTGTTGTTAATTTAAAGGTGCTATTAATTTATTTTGATGGAAGCCAAGTCTCTTAAAATTGTTAATTGACTGGAGTTTATAAACTTAAGGAGAATATTAAGGATAAAAATGTCAAACAGTTGACCCACAACCAGTTTAACAGTGCAATCAGATCTTTTTTTTTTAAATTTAAAATTCAGAGCCTCTTATGATGGTAGCAAACTGTATTCTCACATTAGGTAACAGATACATGTACCAAGTACATTTATAAGTAAAAACAATTTTTAGCCTAATTGCAAACAAAAAATGTATATTACATGCTGTACAACCTTATATAAAGATGACAACTTTTTTTCAAAATTTAAAAGCATTAAAAAGAAAACATTTACATTTAGTTATATATCAGTACACTGTACATTTAGCAGTGAATTTACACTATGCAATTGATAAATTACAAATGAATTGTAAAAGAGAATTTTTTAAAAATTGGGGCGGGAGAATGGTTACACCTTTACTTCAATAAAATATTGCAATCAGCGTGAATATTTACTATACAACAACCAGGTTGTAATGGTTCCAGCATTGGTTAAGGATCAACAGTGTTTGACATTTCATAGGTGTAATACAGAGAATACATTGCTTTGCGCTAACAGCCTGCTTTCAATATTGCATGATAGCAAAGAAATTAAGGGTACTAATAAGTATTTATTTAGACAAGAGGGAAATTTAATTCTGAAACACAATATTCCTCTGACCACAATACAAGTTGAAAAATATATTGAGACTAAAATTTTAAAGTCATTTATGTAAGTTAATTTTCACTAGAGCTAAGGACAGTAATAATTGGCTAAAAATATTTCCTAAAAAGTTAAGCACGGAAAGCTTTTAATATGGTTAATTTTAAATAAGGGAGAAGATTGCTATGTTATCCCTGAGTATTATAATAAACTCCCTTTCAGACAACTTGTAGCCATTTAACAAACAATACTATAATTTATTATAATGTAATCCAGGACCAAAAAAATAGATAAAATGAACAGGGTAGTTGATAAAGATTGATGAAAATAACATACAGTTAAGACTGTCATAATATAGGTGACATCTTAGTGAAAACAGTTTAACTACTAGCAACATTTCATTTTAAAATATCAGATTAGTGTATGACACTTGTACTACAACCGGCATAAGGGTATATCCTCAACCATTTATACAAAATTTAGATGCTAAAAGACAACCCTCGGTAAAGAGAAAAATGGTGGTGGTGGGGTCATTACAATGTCATATTTTGAGAAGCTAAAATGTTCACTTACAAATAATAATTATCTTATTTTATTATACAAGCATATTATATATAATCCTTACTTCTAACTGCTGGTTTTAATGACATTATGCAAATTTAGATACATAAAAATATATTTTTGTACACATCTATCTACACAATTTCCCCCCTTCATTTTAACTATCAAGCCACTGTCTCAACAAGTTCCAACAAGAAAATCTAAATGAAATCATTTGTTCTCTGCTGCCCTTTTCCTTTTTTTTCTTCTTTTTTAAAAAAAAATATAAATGGTTCATTTATTAAAGTGTATTGAAGTTTCATTCACAATTTGTTGGCACTGCGCAAAGCCTTAACCTTTTGTGCAAAGTAAGTTTCAACTACTTCAGCACACTGAAAGTAAGCAGTGTCAACAGGATTATATAACCTACAATTATCAAAGATCTTTGTAATATCCTTCATAAAGTCATTGAGTTTGTGGTAAGCTTTACTGTTTAGCTTGGCCTCAACAATAGTAAGATCTGTGAATTGTTAAAAATTGGATTCAGTAAATGCATCTAAAACTTATCAATGGAGTAAAGATTTCTTAATCACTACAGAAAATCTTAAACTTTATGATTATACACTAAATTATTAAGTACGGATAAAACAACATGCATTGTTTAATTAAATGTATTGTGTATTTTATTTTATTTTTTTTCGAATAAACTAATTAAAAAAAAATAATTGTTACTATATTCAGAATAAAACTTACCCATAGGTTCAGAAACAATATCATAGTAGTCTGGAACTTCTCTAGGGTCAACAGGTTGTAAAAATGGCCAGGCCATTTTATGTGCCTGAAAGATTTTAGTTTACTTTATTGAATGGCTATTTCTATACTATATCAATTAACTGTATAACAAAATATGTAAGTTTTGCTGCATAGTGTATGCTAATAGCTAACAAAGAAAACATTTTGAGCATTCAAACCTAAATGTGTTTTTTTTAATTTTTGGTCATGAATATATTTTACAATGAAACATACATCAAATCATTTTGGACAAACCTGCAAATCTTTAAGTAACTTTTGTAACTGTTGATATTCTGATGGGGTCAGGGGCTTCTGAGCTATGGGATCAGCCACTTCTTGGTTTTGGCAGTTGGGGCAAACATAAACTTCAATTGAATCAGCTTCATGTTTAGAAATACCAACACAGTAACCATGGAACCAGTCCTGACAACGGTCACATCCAATATAAAACCTGTTGATTTTAAAAATATGTGGTCTTGAATTGTGTAAAAATGGTGAAAATGAAATATTAGACTAATGCTATTGCCATTGTCATTATGCTTTACAATTAAGGAAAAATCTTACTGATTTTCATCATAAGGTGTTCGACACAGGCAATATAGCTCTTCTGAAATATGTTCTTGCTGCTTGCGGCAATCTTCACACACATATGAGTCGATAAATCTAGCCCGATCCTCACTAATATTAACACAGGCTCCATGGAACCAGTTAGAACACAAATCACATCCTATATAGAACCTGTTGGTAATAACAATCCAACTTATAACTCTTGACATAAATCAAAAATTATAGGGAATAACAAATTCTAGTGCATGAGAGCCCAAAATGCAATACACTGCATTAACTTTTAAGCATGCTGACTTTTAACCATATTTAATTTTTTAGCATGTAACCCTAACAAGTTTTTGATTTGTACTAAAAAGTGAAGTTTCAAAGCAACCTCCTGCTCTGGTAAAAATACGTCCTTAAAATTTTACACCACAGATTATGTAATTAAACTGGAATGATAAATGAAAAAAACACAGACACTGACAATTAACTTACTTGCTTTCATCATAAGGTGTTTTGCACACACAATATAACTTTTCTCTGGGGTTCAAGCCTTTGCCTCCAGTGGATATAAGTTTATGCTTTCTCTTTTGGGCAGCTGCTGATTTGGGGTCAGTCATTGGAATTAGAGTTTTCAGGGTGTCTTTCTTTTTAATAGTAGGTACAATGGAAGGTGGCGTTAATGAAGGTACTACTGTTGCCACTGTTGAAGCAACTGCAACTGAGCCTGGTTGTGGAGACTTGGTGACACTTGTGGTCACTTTGCTTGTCTTTTTCAGCTTGTCAGCCATCTCATTCTAAAGTTTACAAATAAGTGCTTTAATGTAATTTATTAATATGTTGCATGATGATTTCAACTGTATAGCATTAATACCATTCTTATTTCAAGGGAAAATATTATTAAGTCCAACATTATGGATTTCAATTAAACACAAGAGGTTTTTTTTTCTTATTAGCTAGTACAAAGTTAAAATTCCAGTTCCTGTCAAGGTCAGAACTTTTTTTTCCCTTCTAAGTTTTGGGGACACAATATATTACAATCCTTTGTTAATTGTGTTTTCTTTTTTTTTAAAGCAATCTGCAGAATATTGCAATCATAATGAGTAAAACATTTTTAATTATTATATATATTAATATTTTACAACAACTTTTTTACTCTACTGGTGATAAACATGTTTCTTAAAACAGAAAACATTTGATTTCCTTACTTTTACTTGTTTTCTAATAAATATTTATTTAAAAAACCTAGATAAGTCATTTCAGTTACATTATCATTATCTTATCTTATATGTTACAGAGGCTCCTTCTGTTCAGAAGATTATTGCGCCCTACGTATATCTATGGTTTGTGTTTAGTCCTGTATTCTTAATAGAGTTTTAAATGATGATAAAGTGGTGGCTTTCCTGGTTTCTTCAGGCAACCCATTCCACGCCCAAATACCGGGAAGAAAGAAAATTTGTGTTTGTTCTTGCATACGGGATAAGAAAGGTGTTTTTATCCTTATCCCGATCTGAGGGTTGTATTAAGTTATCTTTGTGTTGTATTTCTAAATTGGAGTTAATTGCCTTATGTATAATTACTAATTTACTCTTGGTTCTTCTATCCTCTAGTGTTTCAAGGTTTAATGATTTAACTAATGTTATTCTTTGAGTTTTGAATATTCTCTGGTAATGAATCTGGCAGCTCCTTTTTTTTTTTAATTTGTTCTAGTTTATCAATGTTTTCTTTGGTGGATGGGTCCCATACAGAAGATGCATATTCTAGTATAGGTCTCACCAGGGTGAGATGACATTTTATTTTTATATCTTTATTACATTTGTAAAAGTTTCTTTTCATAAAATCTAAGGTTTTGATTGATTTTTTAAATAACTTCATTGACATTGGGATTCCATGATAGTTTCTCATTTATTATGACTCCTAAGTATTTTGCATCATTAGTTTGGGTTAGTTCTTTTCCATGAATGAAATATTTTGAATTTATTTGTTTCTTTTTCTTTGTTACTCTTAGCAGTTGACATTTTTCAGGGTGGAAGGACAAACTCCAGTTAATTTACCATTACTGTATGTAAGTTGCATTAAAAAAAAAAAAATTCAATAAAAATCATGGATGTCATTTCCACTTAAGATCATAGGGGTCAAATTAGATATTGGCATGTCAGTAAACCTAAGGGGCTAACTTAGGCTCAAGCATAAGTGAGAAGAAGGGAGAAACATGGTCCCCTGTATCAATCTTAATCATTTGTCTACCAACCTTATCAAATCACAAATCCTGTATTCAATCGAAGTTCTGATATTTACCTTATATCCTCTATGTAAAAAAAGATTAAAATTTGCAGTTACATTTATTGAAAATATAGGACTTTGAAAAGAATTTCATTCAAGACTCCTTTTCTTTCTTCTTTTAGAGTAATATTATTTATCTCATAATGTAACAGTTAACTTGTGACATCTGTTATGTCAGAATTTTAAAAAAAATCAACCAAATGCCCATGATTATACTACAACCTGTGTGTTGTACTGTTCTATGATCAATTCTACGGATTAAAATTATTTAAAACTCACATAAATCTCCTGCTGTAGATTTTTCTCCATAAGTGATCTTTTTCTCAGGATTTCTTTTTTCAGTATCTCTTTGTGCTTGTACAATGCCTTTTGCTGGTTCATCACTGTAATTCGCTTCTGCTTTTCTTCAGCAGATTCTTGCTTTTTCTTGTTTCTTTGCTCTTGCTTCTCCTCTCTCTCAATTCTGTCCAAGATATTCTTCATGACTTGGGCACATATTGAATTTCTGTAAAACATTTTGAACATAGCCTCTAACTAAACGCAATGCCCTTTACAAGCATGCACTTTGAAGTAATTACAACTGATAATACAAAACTCCCCACTTAGCGTTTTTTTTCTTCCCGCCATGAAAGACCTTTTAAGCAATTTCAAAAAAACTTTTGAACTATAACCGAAAAAAGTGAAAAATTTTCAGCGTTAGTGGGAGAGTTTTGATATCAAGCCAGTTTTGATGAACTTACCTGATATGCTCCTCTTTCTGTTCCTGTGTCAAGCCTTTATTCTTTGACCTAGACTGCTCCACTGAGCCACCAGCTTTGGCAACAGTCGTGATGCCACTTTGAGAGCCCCTACGCTGAATCGCACTGCCACCGGATGGTGCTGATAATGACATGGACACCACCGGTTGTGATTGTTGCTGTTGCTGAATTTGTTTTTGCATAGCCAACAATTTTTGCTGAATTTCTGGGGTCTGATTTTGTAAAAGAGCTTGGCGAACCACTGAAACAATAACATTTTAAAAAATTGTAATTTAATACAACATTACTTTGTTGTGTAATCACTTGATTCAATACTTTGTTTTTCAATTCTAAAACGTTTTATAAATGTAAATTCTATTAACTTAACCATTTAATAAACTTTTTCTCACCTTGCTCAACTACTTGAGGAGTAATAGCATATTTTGGAGCACTACCCCCTGCTCCAGGGCTGGTGCCAGGTGTAGGACTAGTTACAGAATTACTACCAGCATCTGGTGATGTCGCAAGGGTTAGACCTTGGGATAACAATGATGTAGATGTTGTAGTTATTTGTTTTGTCGGAGTGGACGTTAGAATCTGATGCTGACCTGTAGAAGTTTGTACAGTGAGCTGTGGATTCAATGAACGCACAGCAGTAAGTGTTTTTCCAGAACTAGTTGCTGGAATTACGATGCTAGTTGATGAAGGGGAGAGAATTGTCTTGATTGGGCTCAAGGAACCGGTAGCTGTCTTGAGTTGAATTGGAGATGTTGTTAGTCCTCTGAGTTGCTGAGCAGTAATTACTTTAGCTTGACCAGCACCAGTAAGCACTGAAGTTCCAGGTCTCAAAATTAACTGAGGAACTGTGCTGACAATTTGTTTAGCAATCACCTGAGTGCCTGATGGGGGAGAGGCAAGTAGTTTTGGGACTTGATTAGAGGCTGTCGACCCAGCAATATTTAGGGTACCTCCTGAAATGGATGAGGGGTTGATGTTAAGTAGAGAAGTACCACCTGTAGCTCTCTGAAGTAAGGAAGTGCCTGATAGAATCTGACCTCCAAGAAGTGAGGTGGAGGACTGACTTGTTGCTGTGACCGTGGCAGTGGTTGGCTTAAGTGTGGAGATTATAGTTTGTTGACCAGACTGAGGAGATGTTAGGCTTGAAAGTAATGTTGGAGTTTGAGAATTGTTCACAAGCACAGTAGATACCCCAGACAGTTGGGAGGTGGCATTGACAGTTCCTGGTGCACTGATGACCACTGCACTATTCAAAGCAGCTGAGACAGATGGGGCAGAGACTAAATTATTTGAACTGCTGCCCAAGACAGTGGCTAAATTTTGAGCCGAGATGATCTGTGGCCCCCCAGGTCTGTTGATGATCACAGTTTTTGTAGGTGTAGAAGCAACTGAGCTAGCCAGGACTTGCCTAATGGCAGGCACAGACAGCGCAGTTGATGTGGTTACATTCTGACTTAGAGCAAGGCTGGAGGCCAGCTGAGCTGGGATTACAAGCCGATTCTGGGTAATGGTTGGAGTTGTTGTCACTGTAACACCTCCAGGTGTGCTTGCTATGATCGTCTGTGGCCGGATGCTGATAGCTGGACGAGGCTGCTGTTGAGTTGTTGGGGAAGATGCATTTGCTGCAGGATTTGCTGAAGTAGTGCTGAGTGTAATGATCTGAAGTTTTCCATCAGGCATTCGTTGAATGATCTGACCTGTAGCAACATCAAATGGAGATGTTCAGTCAATTTAATAATTCGAAGCAGGAATTGGATCTTAAAAACCAAAAAAAACATTCTAAGGAATTTCAATATGCTCACCACCAGTATGGTAAGATAAATGTAAATAATCAAACCCTTTAAAAAAAATTTTGTTAGTACAAAACTATCATAAAGAGATGTAAATCCTTAAAGAAATTACCAGGCAAAAGCCCACGAACTTGAAGCTGCCCACCAGGTGTTTGGGTGAAGTGGAGATTTTGAACAGGCTGCCCTGCTGCTTGGGGTCTTATTTGAATTGTTTGAGCTGAAAAAGTTTTAAAATTTTTTAAAAATTCGTTTTGAATCAAGAGATTACACAACAAAGTAACGTAATATATTTCAAGATGTCCATTTATAAATTAGCAGTAATTTTTCAGGGCCTTAAATAAATAACAAAAAAAAGTACTTACTTTTAACACCCTGTTGATTGGCGGGTAGCCTTGTGTTGAGAGAAGCAGGAGATATCAGCCTGGTAATGGTGTTAACACCAGGTGTGGTGTTCACTGATGTACCTACTTTAGGAGCTAATGCAACACTTTGAGGTCGGACTTGTATAGTTGATCCAGGAATTTGCAAGCGTATACCAGGTCGCAACTGAGAGCCTAGTAATGAACCTAACAGTGTATGTATAATTTTTTTTTTAAATTAGTATATTCATTATAAAAAAATTAATTTATAAAAGCAATAAAAGTATGAGTACCTCTAACTTTCGTACTTAACATATACGAAAACCCATTTTTTGAAAAGTAAGACAAATACCTGCATTAGCAATGATTGTCTTTGGTTGCATTGTTTTGATTACACCTCCAGAGAGTAAACTGCTTGGTGAAGATACAGTCAATGTCTTGAAGGTTGTCCCAGGCTTGCCAAGCTGGGTTGTGTTGTTAATTATGATCGTAGTGGTGCTAGATGCAGCAAGTGTGCTGATGCCGGAAGGAGATGTTCCAATCTTTATGCCTTGGTTTTCTTGAATGCGCTTTTGAGCAAGAGCAAGCCTCTGTTGCTTTAGTTGGAGTTCCATCTGTGCCTTAATCTGTGCTGTGCTCTGTGATGCAGCAACAGTTGTTAACTGAGAGCCTGTTTTGTCAGCTTTATCCAGGAGAGCTTGGCGCTGCTTTTCCAACCTTATTTTTTTTAAAAAATCAAGGCAACCATTTTTACCAAAAAAACATAAGACTACTACAAATTTTTTTTTGATTCAAGAATTTTAACAAATCATTGCCCCTTGAAAGCAGAAAAATTATATCTAGATGTTTAAAAAAATATTTTTAAAATTATTTAATTTAAATTATAAAAAAAGTTTGTTTTTTAAAAAAATTACTTTTCTCCAAACTGCTTTATTTCCCAAAGCTCCAGTACTTCTTCTGGGACCCAAACTTCTGAAACACTCGGTTCTGTTTGCCTGACAGCTTCAATACGCTTGCGCTCACGTAATCCACTTCGCTGTGGGGTATATTTTTCTGGAAAGCGTTTTTGGTCAAAGTTGAATATATTTTCATTATTAATTAAACGAAATGTAATTCATAAAAATGTATACAATTTTCATGTTCAGTCTTACATTACAAAGAATACAACGGCTGTGAATTTAAAATCACTATAATTTTTTTAATAACTGGAGGGAGCTTTTATTACCTTTAGGTTTATCTGGAACACCAAGAGGAACCACTATTTTCCTAACTAGAAACTCTGATCGCAGACCATCTATACCAACTTCCCTGCGTTTGAGAAGCTCTGTTGTTGTAATTTCAGTTTCTGTGGAGATTGTATTTGTACCACCAGCAGGGGGTTTGGCAGCCAGATCATCCCATTTAATGCAAGCCCATAAAATTCTTAGCTGCAAGGCAGCTGCAGAGAGAGATTGTAGGGTCATTGTACGATAACGCCAAGCAGTTTTGAATAGAGGCCTTGGGCAAGGATAAGGCCAACATACATTGTTCATCTTGCAATTATAATTAAACAAAGCACTTTCTCGCTTTGATCCTTGCCTTGCCATCTTTCTTAGCTCATTTCTTTCTAAAATCAAAACACTTTTTTTCTTTGAAGATGTTTCAAACTTGTGACACATTGGAAGTCTTCCATTTTTTGAAATCCTGGATATCTTTTTCATTCCTATTCTAGATAATTTTGCCAATTTGAATTTCTCTGCTGTTGTTCTTATTGGTGGTAGCTTAGACTTAAGATCCTCTAGACTAATGTTTGCAACAGCATTTGAAAATACCTGAGCTGTTAAAAGAGAGCCTTTACCTGCCCCTGCTGCCTTTTCTGCCATTGTCTTAATTACTAAATTTTTAACAATATCTGAAACTGTTGTGGCCTTCTTATTACTAGATTCCATTGATGTTCCTGCTTCAGATGTTAATTTTTTCTCGGAATTAACATTTTGCTCAAATACAGCTGTTGCTGCTTTTGTAGCACCCAATCCACCCTCTTTGTCACCTTCAATGTCTATCTCCTCATCCTCCATGCTGGTTTCTGTTGCTGCTACACATGCTTCTGTGCCAACTGATATATTGGCTTCATCTTCATTTTCTTTATTTAAACCAGTACTTTCATTCTCTTCTTCTTTCTCAAAATCCTCCTCCCTTTCTTCATCTTTATCAACAGCTCCCTCTTGACTTGCTTTTGACACTTGAGAATCCATGGTGTCTTCTGAAATCAAATTAGGTGTTCCCTCTTTACTGCTTCGGTTACTGGTGTCAACAGATTCTGATCCATTGCTGTATTCAGACTTCACCTCTAGAGCCTGATCAGTAGCCAACTTGGTTTCTTTTTGCTTCTCATATCTACAGTAGGGTGAATAACACAAGTTCTCGTCTCCACCTGAGCGGCAAAGTAAAGAATAGCAAGCGTGAGAAGGCAGGTTGGATTTTAAAACCACTTTTTCAGCAACATCACCATTTAGTTGTTTTGATCCTAGTTCTAATTTCTCTTTTTCCAATTTATTCTTTTGGGCATTTTCTATAGCCTGAGTAAGTTTTTGTTTCAAGGCTATCTGTGTTTCAATCGTGATACGCTGTTTCCTCTCAAACTCATCCTGTTTTAGTCTTCTCTCAAGAAGATTATCAAGCTTTGAATAGGGTTTTGTTACTTTGGGATAATAAGTTTTCTTTTGAATGGCATCACTCACATCAACCAAATCAATGTCAACTTTATCAGGATGTTGCTTCAATAATTCCAAAGCAAATGAATTTTCTTTATCATCAATATACTTGCTTTTAATAAAGTTCAAATAGCTTTCATAGCTCAGTTGCCCTTTCTGGGCCTTGGTAAGTGATCCTTTGGAGTTAGTTTTCTTTTGAACATCTGTACTTTCGGGAACTTTCTCTTCCTTAATTTCAGAATCTTCTTTGATGGAACTTTTATCACATCCATCCTTCTCTGTCTCAGCTTCATCAACTTCCATTTTTTCCTCTTTAATGTCTAGCTCTTTCTTCTCTTCTGAATTCTGTTCTGAAATTCCATCGACTTGCATATCTTCTCCCATTTCTTCTGACTTTTGCATTTTACCACTTGATTTTGCTGCTTTTATACGACGTGTACGAAGTTTTTTAGCCACAAGTCGCAGGCCCACTGTGTCTTGTGGAATTTCCTTAACATAATTTCGTGTAGCACTTATCCATTGCCAACCATTTCCCCCAGTGACACGATACTCCTCTCCTTTTTGTTTCCAAACCTGAAATTAGGCAATTATGAATTAAAATTTGGAAATTGTTTTTGAAAATATAATTTAAAAAAATTAAGGTTATTTAAATAATTTCTAAACATTACTTTTTAGATAACAATAAGCTAGGGGTGTGCCGGATCCCTTTTTTCCAACCGGATCCGGTTCCGGATTTTCTTATGCGAAATCCGCCGGATCCGGATTCCATATTATTCCGGATATTGGCTGTTTCTATTTATATTGATTATAGTCTGTGTCTCATAAAGACAAAGAAAGCTATAAAAGCATATGACCCCGTGACCTATCGGCATTTTCTGATCACCGGTTTATAGTCTGTTTCAGGCATTCCGCTTAGTGAAGTGCATGTACCTATATTACGATAGGTATTTGAAAGACGTAGCAAAGATACCGGGTGATTAATCGGCCCACAAATTTGAGTTCGGTCTTTTAGTGACAGTTTTCCTGCTAGTCAAAGGCATTTGATTATCACATTAATAGTACGGCGAGTGTGGCTCAAACCCTATTTGAACAGAAAAGACGGGAGGGGAAACGTGTGCGCCGCAAAATTCAATTATTCTGGCGAGTTGGTGATAGAAAAATAATGTTTTTTAAAAATAAATTCCATTTTATCATCATTGTTCACTCCATAACTTTATAATTTTATTATTAATTTTAAAGCGCGTATTTGACTGAGCTGACCGGCATCACACACAAGAGAGGTAAACATGACGTCACAACGGACGGGGCGAGGCGTTGGTTTTTTAAACTAATGAAAAATGCCTCGCTAACTTTAACGAGCGATTGAGCCAATCAGAGATAGCGCAATGTCCCTAAAAGTAGTCATAGATAGGCTAGGTCAGCACAGGCCTGCTGGCTTGACGCAATTTGACGGTCGTCTGCTGTGCTCGGTAAGGTGGCGGCCTGGCGCTTGGGCAGTATAGTTGCTTATTATTTCTGTTACAACGTCATTGGTGATTGCGGTTAAGATGACGTCACGAATAATAATAATTACTCATCCCCGCACTATCATGTATGGGATTGGGCCGATTGGCCACTATTAGCGGTGCTGACTCTAGCCTCTGGTATGTTCGGAATATTAAACAAGCTCAAACGCTCGCGAAACAATCGATTAATGTATCGTGATCGTGTGGAATTCGGGAAAGAGAATTACTTTTATTTCAGATTATGATCCGGTGAGTCACAAAATCTGGCAAATTCCGAAATCCGGTATAATCCGGCTGTTCCGGATACATGTAAATCCGACGGAACCGGATTTCACCGGATAGTGCAAAATCCGGCGGAACCGGATTCCGGCACACCCCTACAATAAGCTTTAAAATACCTGATGCTTTAAACCCATTGTATATTTAATCCAAACAACAGGTCGCACTTCTTCTTCATCTTCTTTTCGTCTCCTTTGTTCCTTTTCTTTCTTTTTCCATTCCTCCCGATCAGACATTGTTATTCTGTTCAACCGTAAATGACCTGAAAATATGCATTTAATCAAACTGATAAAATCGTTTCCATTCATTTCAAACATATTAAAATGACACTTAAGGAAAAATTACTAGTTATTTTCACAGAAAACCATCCATGCTAACTAATACATTACTTAAAAATTTTTGTACTTGAAAAGTAAAATTCCCAATCGTATTGTTTCCTTGAATAATAACTAAATAATTAATAGTTCATGGTCTAATCAATAATGCAGTTAGAAAAACTAAAAAGTTATCACATACAAATATAAAGCAATGTTCTTCTCTAAGGGAAAGACATGAAAGGATAATGGAGATTTTAAAACTCTTTGAAATATCATTTGGTGTCATGCTAAGACTATGAAAATCTAATTATATGCTGAATGATTTAAAATTGATATTTTTTACCAATTATTATCTTATTTTACCTAAAGATTCATGCCAAACTGGATTCATGACACATGGTTTGATACAGGCTTCAAGTATACTTAACGCCAAGGCAAAGTCTCGAGGGTTTTGACACATCTGCACTGCTTTTTGCCAATTCTGCCTGTGGCTTGGCCAATTTATGTGCAGAAAAGGAGCCTATTAAAAAAAGGTGTGCAAACTATTTAACATCAAAATAAGTTTTTATTTTTACAAATCTTTCTTTATTTTAACTTGGTGTCGCAAAAAACTTTGGATAGATTTTTAACCCACTTTCCAGTATCCCATTGAGCTGAAATTTTGCAGGTATACTAACGGTGATGATAAAAATTATCTATCAAAGTTTCACATTGGTCAAATGTACTGTAATTAAATTAATTAATTTTTAGATTATCTCTATGTAGCATGCAAATGTTTATGCTAGCCTGTCACTCGGTGCATATTATATTGAACATACTTTTAGATATGCCTCATAAATAAATAGTCATAAGCTTTGTTTTTTTAAAAATACACATTTACCTCACACTGGTTAGCTAGTTCCTGGCTCAACACCTATTAAACTTTGCTGATAACATATTTTAATTTTCAAAATACAGAACTTAAGACTAATAAAAATGGCGGAAGGTTTAAAGGCAACAAGTGGAATCTTTTTACTATTTTTACCTCTACTTTTTAAAAATACTATTCCCATTAAAACCCAATAATTACAGAAATTGATGTATTTCTTAGTACTCCCAGTGATAACAAGTCTAATCACTGATAAAGAAACAACAAATGTTGGAAACAAACCTGGATGTTCCCCTCCAACTGAGTAATTGTAAGCCGTAGTGTAGCTAGAGTACTCATGCGGTTTCCCATTACATTTCCATTCCACTTAAATTCTGAGTTTTGAGTTAAAGAGAACTTGTGACTCAAATGTCTTTTTTTGTCTCTCTCTTCATTGTGCTGATGTTTGTTGAGAGCTAAGGTGTTTGTTGTGTATTGGTTTTGATACTGCTTATATGAGGCCTCTGAACCTGTAGACCAAAAAATATAGTCAATATGTATAAAGTTTTAAGCAATTTGAGACAATTAGGGGAACTGTAGCTCCACTTTTCAGTGCTGCTATCGACTCCAGGGAATTTCTATTGCAAATAAATGAAACAATACAATATTTGACAATTGTAGCAGGAGCTTAAATCTGCCTAATGAAGATACCGAATATACTCATTCTAAGCCAACTTTTTGTACAATATCTAGGAGTAAAGGTTGGAGGGTTGTCTTACGAGTGGGTCATAGGTGATTAATGCATGTACATAATATCGGTTTTGTTACTGTAGATTAAGTCCCTTGTCTACATTCTACAAGATTCAACTGCTTTACCAGAAGCTATAAAATATTAAACATCTTAACTTACCTTATTTATTCATTTTATTTATTTTTGTGAATGTTTTAATAAACTGTTTCACAAATTTTGTTTGCAACAAAAAATATTAATGTACACGCTTTTGCCACTTTTACCAAAGAAACAAAAAAATACTGGTTTACACACTTTTTATACTATTCTCTTCCAAAAATAGAGGGGTTGGCTTATGAACGCCGGGCTATAGAATGCATATATACAGTAAGTTGACGCAAAACTCATTTTTCTTTGAGTATTATATTTTCTGGGTTTTTAAGTTAAAGTTATGTCGATTAATAATTTAAATTTGTTAACTGAGTATTAAAGTACAGTCGAAACCGCTTAAGTCGACGGCGTTGGCGTATGAAAAATGGCATCGACATAACCGATGATCGAGTTAAAGCGAAAACCAATATGGCGGCAAAATATTAACATGCGCTTGAAATTTCTTTATGTACGTGTTGTGCGTTAATTAGTGATAGGACGATTAATCAGAATCGTATCGGAATATCGGGACCCTATTTCTTCACTCTTTCTTAAGGTTGTTAAGACCGTTCGTTTTTAAAGACCGTTTAAGTTTAAATATAACGCCGTTTTGCGGTGATTCCCAGATTGAGCGATACTGATACTGTGCTTCGAAGCCACTTGCTTGATTTTCAAGCTACACAAATAAGTAACCTACACATCCCCTCATTGTCCCCGAACCATTCTCTTCCTAATCATCTTCTTTGGGTCTTACAATGGACTCAGAATGGTCTATCGTGACCTATATATGACTCATGACAAAGCGAACTCTTCTCTATATAAACGTACACAAATAAATTAGGTACTCCTTTTGAACTTTTGAACCTTCAACTTTGACATATTTTAATTAATTCTAACCAATAGTTAAATGGCTTTTGCACACGGCNTGCACACGGTACATTTTATTATTCCATACGATCCCCTCAGCTTACAATGGACTTAGAATTCCTTCGGTAACTTGATGCTAATACTAATAGGACTAACCAACAACAATGGTGTGGGAGATTGAGAGTGGGGGTGGGTAAACTGTCTGTAGTCTGTTATATTATATATTATATATTTTAAAATCTGGGGAGCCTTGTTTACAGTAAGCAGCCACATCGCAAGGCTGATACTTTTTCGTGGCCTTGATGGCTATAAAATAACTAAGAATTTCAAAAGCCGGCGATTGCCATAGTACCAGAAGCAACACAGCGCTGAGAGCAAAACGCAAGTGGGCTGTGACGTCACCAGCAGACCCTGGTGAGGCAGAAACTTGGTCCCTTCCCTTGGTTATAAAAAAATCATAGCTAACATTTTCAAAAGCTGGCGATTGGTCATGGGGATCGAGATAACCAATGTTAAGTGGCAAATTTGACCCTTTTTTGTGCTCGCGTTATGAGGTTTTGGCGACTTAAAAAAATCGAATTAAACGACGAGAAAATGCTAAGACAAAGAGAGAATTTGGCGGTTCCAATAAAAAACGTCGACATAATAGGGTGGTCGAGCTAACCGAGCTCGAGGTAAGTGGGTTCGACTGTATTGATATTTTTGGGTCTAAAAATAAAACTTGATATTTACTTGTATCAAGTTTCACATTGTCTTACTGTTGAGAAAACATGATGAGTTAACAAAACTTAATGACCACCAAATTATTATACAAAATAATTTAACTTTAATTTATAAAGTCAGACATTTGCATGAATTTAAAAATAAAATTAAGTTATACTTAAAGTTTTTAAAATTACCCACTATTCTGTTAGTGCTATGGGATAATGTCTCCAATCCTTTAAATTCACTCTCACAAACCTTCTTTTACTAGAAATATAATTATACTTTTTGTTTCTATTTTAATTTAAACCATGAGTATTTAAATTAAGCAATCATAAAGAAAACTTTCCTTTAACCTATAGTGAATAAGAAATTCAATAAAGTGCTTATCCATTTATTTGGTAAGAGTTTTATATTCTTAAATTGATTAAAATTATTATTAAATAATAAAGATTTATATTTAAATTTTTAAAAATGTTTCTGTCAAAATTATTTTACCTGGCTGGGTTAAAATAATAATTGCAAACACAATTTTAAAAATGCGATACAAATCATTAAATATTTTTACTTATTCTCCTGTAATGACCAAAATTAATTGCAAAAGATTTTTAAAAAAAAGAAAAAGAAAATAAGGTGAATAAAAGGTAATACATTTATCTTACCTAATTTGAAGTAAAGTGATTGCTGAACACGGCTTGTGGCTAAAGATATCTTGCCTCTATTAACCCTTGTTAGTTCTCCATCTTTGTTCAAAACCAAGACTTCCTCTGAACTTTTACCTGTTGTTTTCATGGAGGTTGTAGTCATTGTTATTGAATCTGTGAACAACTTTGGTGTCAAAGACCCAGTTTTTGATCTTGTAAGCATCTTTCTTGATTCAATAGCTATGTTCAGAAAAAAGAGTGAACATTATTAACAAACAAAAATTTTCAGTCACATAGTATATCTAAAATAGTACCTGGTCCTTTAAATTGAATGTATTCGTGGGCTTTCAAATAGTTTTCAATATGTAAGAAATACCTGATGCATTCATTGATGTTGATGTTGAAGTTTGAGTGATGCTAGTGCCACTGGGATCATCTTTACTGACTGAGTGTCGCTGCACTTGCAAAGTAACCTTTCCCCCTTCTCTGTTTACCAACAAGACTGTCTTTGTTCCACCATCGCCTTTATTATCCTCACCATTTTTGTCAACAGCATTCAACAAAGATTGTCTGGCAGATGGTAAGAGGGACTGTAAGCTAATAACTTTTGGCTTGCCATCTGTGCTTGACTTGATTGCCTCTGCAAGAGCAGACTTACTGCTCACTATAATTTTATTTTCATCTTTGTTTTTATCACTACTTTGTGAAGAATCATCTCCATCACCATTACCCTCCAAAGGTAACGCAGAAATTTTTGGTTTTTTAGCAGGAGGTTCATCTGATTGCTCTTTCTTTCCCTCAGTAGACAGTGTAGTGATGGTTGAAGATTTGATAGTGGTAACTGTTGTAGTGGTGGTAGTTGTTTCAATAACTTGGGTTACAGTGGCATCGCCGATTTGACTTTTAGACACAGAATTTGTTACTTTTTCAGTGGTAACTTTAGCTTCTGCTTCAACGACCTCTTCAGAACTCTGTTGATAAGGGTGATTAATTTTTTTAAATAATGTGAACAGGAACTGTTTCTTATTGAGAATCTTAGGTCAAAGTGCAATAAATAAGTTTTTAAAAATAGTTGTTTTCTGTCAAATAGATAAAAGGACAATGTCCTGACAGAGTAATTTAGAAACATGTATAAATGAATTATGATTCTGAAATAAATTGACACAAAAAGCAGACTCTTAAAGGCTCTGTCGTTAAAAAGAGACAGAAACTTGAAGTCTCACCATATCATGGCCTGAATCCTCATCTTTATCAGATTCATCATCTTCATTACCCTTTCCTTTATTTTTCTTCTTCTCAGCATCAGCTTCTTTCTTTCTCCTCTCTTCTTCTTCTTTTGCTTTCTTTTCCTCTGCTTCTTTTTCCCTTTTCAGAGCGCGTTCTGCTTCTATTTTAATTAACTGAGCTGCAAACAAAAACAAAATGCAATCAGATTTTTACACTTTGGCTTTAAACAAAATGTTTGTAAAATGAAGCAATATATATTTATAGATAGATTTATTCTGTAATTCTTGTTATGTTTTGTCCTTACCGCAATCAGAACAAACATGATAGTTTAATAAATTAAACTATTCATTATTGCTTTTAATGAAAAAATTTCATTTTAAAAATACAATTCTTACCATTTTCAATTTCAAGAACTGATTTTCTGCTTCCTTTAACTGCAGAAGTTAGCTCCTCTGTATAGGACATTTGTTTAATGATATCATCTTTCATTTCATTAATTAGGGTTATAAGATCTTGTTCCCAAATTGGATTTAAACTCTCCAGCAGTTCCTCCAATTGATATTTTGTGCTGTAATACCTAACTTCTTTGTCACTTTCACTATTGATGAAGAATAAACATTGTGAAAAATCATTAAATGTAACAAAATCTAAGCATAGGCACATTAAAAAAAAAATTAATAAACTGTCTGAAAATTTAATTATTATGGATATAACTTTCACGACATAATTTCAATTAGTCTACAGTATAAATGAAAAAAGGGATGCTGACATTCCTTAAATTTTTAACAAAAAACTTTTCCTGTAAAATTCCAGTGGTAATCCTGTGTCAATTATGCTTTAAATCAGTTTTTGAGCAAATTCACAAGGCTTTTATAAATATTTGTTTCTAAACAAATAGTTGAGAGAAAGGTAATGCATAATTTTTATTTTTTAAATTATTATTTACCAAATAATTTGTGAACCAAAACTACTAAAGTTTAAAAAAATAATGTTTAAGAAATGTATTTTGTAGCATCTGACAGAGAGCACTCTTTGATAGCCAATGGCAGTACATTTTGAAAAGAATTAATTAATTAGTCAACATTGACCTTAAATTTATCACGCACCTTAAACATACAAAAGAGCAATTCAATTTTTACCCTCCCCATCCACCCCCACAAAACAAATTAAACACTTTAATTGAAACATCATGGCACATTTTATTATATATATTTGCAAGTAATGATTATCACAATTTTACAGCAATGGTTCAGCAAAAGCAATTAACTGCCTTAAAATGTGAATGAAATGGTCTTCCTTTTCAGCTCTGTCTTTCAAACTCACAAAGGTATCAAAATAATACAATTAACTTTATTTCTTTTTTTCTCTTTCTAGTTGCCATGAAATTTTTAAAAATTCAAAATTCTATGTACCAAAAAAACTTTAGGAACAAATTTCATAATAGAGACATGAAAGTAAATTAAGAAAAACATGTTTTATTTATTAAACATATAAATGGTAGAATTTTTCCAATTTTCATCCTCTAAACAGCGCAAGATTTTTTGGCAACATTTTTTTTTATAGATATTTGGGGGTATGTCAGTAAAAACACTACATCTTAGGTATAAGTGCAAATATTTAAATAAAATAAAATTCAAATTAAACAGAAATGAATTCTCTTTTGATTATTTACCTTTTTATTCTTGTTATACCTTGTATTTTTTTTTATTAGTCCATGTCCCCCCCCACCCCAAAGAAAAATGTTGAAAAACGTTTTTAGGAAGTCCAAACAAGCACTGTTCACACTATTTATAAGCACAAATATCTAGTCTGACTGAAAGATCAGATGTATGAACAATTCTAACACTAAAGTCACTACTGATCTCTTCATCTAACTTATAGTCCATTTCTCTCACCTCAATTTCTGATAAATTTGAACCTGTAAATTCCCCTTCATCACTCAAAGAATCCAAACCATCACCCATTTTGACATTTGAACACTCACAAAAATGTGAACACAACAAAGAGAGCACGAGTGGAAATGTAGCAGAATATGTCCAAAACAGATTAAACGGGAAATCTCGTGCCCGAAGTCTCACAATTTAAAAGAAAAAGGTGAGAATATAGCCAAAGTTAGTTATAGACGTTTTGCCAGATTAAGCCCAATAAATAGTTAACATAGAAATGTAAGGAAAACAGTTTAAATGACAAATTTAGGAGATGTTATACTTGTAACAATGCATTATGCATCATCTTTTTTATTTGCGTATAATCTCTAAAATTCTAATTTTCCTAAAATATTTAATGGCAGTTTTTATCTAAAAAAACAATAAAAAACGTTTCATAATCCAAGGTTAATTTATAAAACTTAAAAGTAAACGCTTTAATATACTAAAATCATTTCAATTAGCAATAAAATACTTAAATAAACTTCATTAATATTTTGATGCTTGTTTCTCATAGTGAAAGTTGTCAGTAGCAACAATGTTTTTTAAAAATTACTCATAGACAACATGAATTCAATTCAAGATGGCCACCAGATCATGTTTTATAGAAAACTAAACTACAGATTTGCCAACCTGCCTTAAAAAAAAAATTCTGTAGGGAGGTTCGCATGGAGGGGTGTGGCACCCTGGGGCTCACTTGTTTAAGAACAACATACTAAATAAATGTCTCTGTTGTCTTTAAAGAGTCTACAAAACCTCAAATAATGAGAAATACATTAAAGGAAATCTTTACATATGGATGTACACAAAACAGAATAACCTTTTTATTTACATAAGTAGATAGACTTCTAAGACTAAGAGTTCAGTTTCTTAGCACCTCCCTAGGCGCTTTTTCTGCACTTGTCCAACAGCTCTTTGAGCAACTGAAGTTAGTATTGCCATTATTTTATTTACATACAAGTTATACAAAGTATCAATTTTAATTCCTGCCCTTATTTTATTATAATATTTCTGGAAAAATTTATTTGACTCTGGCATTAAAAAGATTGGATAAATTTCAATAAATGGAACTACTTTCAATAAAAAGGTGGGTCTGGCACAGATTGCATAATGTCAATGTTTTGCCACAGGGTAGTCAGAATACCAGAACCACTATGCTAGTGAACATGACAACAAAACATTTTCTTAATATTCCGGTCTATAAATCAGGGTTCTCCCACTTTTTTCACCAAAAAAAACTATTTCAAGACTAAAAAGTTGACGTCACTGCATTTAAAAAAAATAGATATTACTTATTTAATAACAAATTTGGTATATAGATATGTAATAATGATATGAAATTTTTTTTAGGTCTTTATTCAATGTTTCATCAAACATCAATACATAGGGCGGATCCTTAGTTAATTTTCCAACAGAGATGAAAAATATAGGGCAAGCCCAAAACATGTCATATAAGTCATCTTTGTTTATCCAAGGCTTATTGTTTTGACCAATGTACATGTTGGAAACATCTTTTGAAAAATGTGCACCACATCGGATAGATAATTAGATGAATAATTGGAACAAATGCACCTAGTGCCCATGAGAGATCTACATTCAATGTATCATTTGTGGACACAAAATTGATTATTATTGGCTGTATGTTTGAACATGTTGCCGTATCAATTAGTTTCTCCTGGACGGATCCATTTTTTGCAGCAACATCATCCTCTTGAACTTTCATTTTAAAAAAATCATTTTTCTGACTGAGACTCTTTAATCTTATCATCATATTTCTTTCCTTTTATGTGGGACACAAGTGCTGACTTTCCCTTTGCAGTTACTTTAGTTAGGCAAAGTTAAAGATTTCTGAAAAATTTAAATTTATAAAAAAGTGTAAATTTTGTGACAACCTAAATAATACTAATGACCAATTAAAAAATTGTAATTGACACTATTAACGTCTTTTTTCATTACTAATGTCAGGTTGCAATTATCTTTATATTTACCAGTCAATTTGAACAATTACTAGTAATATGGCGCATACGTATAATTCTCAAAATTATTATTTATAGATGCAAAGGAATCTATAAAGTGAACCTTATTTTTTTTTACTACAAACGCTTAAGCAGGCCAGCCAAGAGTCAAGGATGGGCTAGACGTTAAGCACTGCCCTTAGTTACCCATTAATTAAATAACTTTTAAAAATTATAAAATTACTATTAGAAATCCAAATGTATTTAATTAAAGAATATAAATTCTTTAATTCTGATAATTGATTATTCCTTTCAAAAATAGGGATTGTCGTTAAAGTTAAAAATATTTACTGGTATTTATATTTATTAATAATAATTTAATAGAGTATACAGTTAAAGTTATAGAGCGCTAAATTATATATATTTAAATAAATACAGCTATCAAGGCTAGTATTAATATAGGCCATCTACACCTCAAAAACTTTTGCAGAAATTCAAAGTGTTTTTCATATTAAATCTTGGTGAGCTTCATCATGTGTGTCAATTTTTATTGAGCTAAGACATGTCAGCATTATTTTTTATTAATAATTTTTACAACCACTGACCATTCTGAAGCCATTCAATTCCATCATGCACAGTTATTATTATAAAATTTCATTATGTATCGTGTGCAAACTAGTTGTCCTTGGCAACCATTACATTACCATTCATTCCCTCAACCATTTTTACGTCTTCTACTACAATGTCAATGTCTTCAATAGCTTCATTCATTAGATGTGGCCGTGTGAAAAAACTATTTAACCATTGGTCAGGGTTAAATTATTTAGTCATGAGCCAAAGTTGAAGGTTCAAAGGGGTTCATAATTTTATTGTAAATGTTTATTAAGATTATTTAATTTAATAGGAAAGTTTAATTTGTCATGAGTCTTAAATATTAAATAGTAGGGCTGCGGAAATTACCGATTAATTTTTCAATTAATTGGTAAAATCTTTTATCGATTAAAATTATTTTAATCGATAAAAAAGGGATTAAAATTAAAGAAAAGATTTTTAAAGAGTAAGCTTTAAAATAAGCAGTTTTTATGAGGAAAATGATATAAAAAATAAACATTGTTTTTACTTAATTAACAATAACAAAATTAAAATTTATTGACATTAAATTTAATTACTTATGACTTATATTTAAATATATTTCCTAGAAATATTACATTTCTTCTATTAAATACTAAAGTTACGGGCATTTTATGAAATTTTAAGTTTAATGATGTCATACATCTTATTTTCAGCTTTAATCAAAATTATCGATTAATTATTCGGTAATTTTTCAAAAGTTAACGATTAAATTTAAATTAATCGATAACAGCCCTATTAAATAGTCATAGTCTACATGCAATTATTTGACATATTAAAATGAATACTTACCACAAAGGCTGCAGGAGATTTTCAATTAACAAAAATCTTGATTTGTAAATCGCAAAGAACAAATTCCAAAATAGTCAAGCATACTCCGTTGGTTGAGGAAAATGTGTTTCAGAATGAAGTAAAGCAAAAGAAACAAGAATTTTAATGCATGAGCAAAAAATTAAAACTAGACCGGGAAAATTAATTTTAAAATTAAAAACTTTTTCCCTGATAAATAATATAAAAATACTAGACATCACTGTTAGTGGAGTTCGGTTAGTGATTGATTTTTAATAAATTTTTTTATTGGATGGATTAGTTGCAAAGCGTTACGATTTATATTACATGGGGATAGATAGGCCTACTAATAGTACTACTAGATGGTTTACTGGTCATCAAATTTGATTTCGGTCTTATATCAACTCAACAGTTTTCCATCAAAGTATGTGCACTTCAAAGTCATTAGACTCAAAATTACCACATTGATGTAAAATCTTATGTTTTCTAACAAATTATTTCGTGTGCATTGGAAAAGGAGCACAGTGCATGAGAGCTGAATGCAAACAGCTGTGATGTCTTGTGCGCTTTGACGTCAACAGACATCGCAAGAGGAAAATTTAATGCCTTCCCTCGTCAGTTCTAAAAAGAAATAAGGAAAAGTACGGACCGGACAGTAAAACTGGCTTTTTAGAATGGTTAACCAATCCACAAAAACAAACTGACTGAACAACATTTGATAATATGCCGTTATAATAATTTTTTTTTAAAAGTCCCATAACCTCTTTTTTTTTTTTGGAGAATGTAGGGGGTTCTAATGATTCCATTAGAACATTCTCGGGCTTGGTAGACCCTGGCGGCGCCCATCCCTCTCCAGGTCACCGGAGTACTCTCTTAGCTTTAGTCATTTCTCAAAATTTTTATAGCGGCTTTAACGTGGGCTCGATCCCACGCTCCTGAGCTTGTGAGGCAAGCGCACTATTGACTTCACTACCCAGCCGTATTACATAATTAATTATTAAATAAAATTAAAAACTGAATATCAATAATGTTTACTTCATTGTTTGGACGATTCTTTTAACAAAAATTTTTGTGTGAATAGGCTGTTTTGACAATATTGCTGAACTCTAGAGTGCGTACATCAAGACCGACCAAAGCTAAACCGTTCTTTTTTTAAAACTTAACTGGCCCTAAAAAACGAATGGTCTTGACAACCTTAGTTATAACTTTTCCATACAATAGAGCATATCAATTTTTTTCACATACACTATTATTCTCCGACAGAGGAACCAATATTTTCTTGCATGCCTGTCGTAACCAATAGGTTCTTGTCTGCAGAGAAGTCCACTTTTTTCTGCCTCCGACACACAATCTGTAACTCCCTTAACCTATAAAAAAAAACAGAATACAAAGCCCCCAAAATTTTAATAAGTTTTAACTTTAAGCATTAAAAATAGTACACATGGGTTACAGATGGGTATTTTATGAATTGCTTTTTTTTGTTGGTTATAATAGATGAGAAACAAGTTAATTGATTTGACCTCTATTCAAACAAGCACTGGCTTTATTTAAAATATATCTCCATTAAAAAATTAAGTTTACAAAAATTATAAACAAGTCTTTAAAGTATGAACCTGGTGGGCTCTGCATACACTACATAGCCAATCATCTTCTGGCACCTCCTGCATAGGTGGCTCAACACAAGCCAAATGGTAAACGGCAGAACATGTTTCACAACAAAGCAAATCTCCCAATCTGAAAATAAATAATGATAATTATTAGTTACAGTCCTATTATTTTGGAATATTTGCAAATAATATCAATTCATTAACATTCAGAAGTACAAAATTAGATGTTAAGTCCTAAAACAAAAGTCATAAACATGTAAACTAACTTACTAACTTATCAAAATATTAAAGCTATCACTATCAGGCCTTTATTACATCTAGGCCTATACCTTGAAATGTAAACCAAGGTAAGGACTACTGACAACATTGGTCTACATTAGGTCATGAATCCAAATGTTGGTGGCAAATACCAAACAGTAGACAAGTATAAGAGAAGCACTGACAGTAAAACACCTAATCAGCCTAATCCATAATAATACTGACATTAGGTATATCATGTATCAGTTTTGTTCACCCCTGTAGCCTGTAAAATAAACTTTACTGCCTTACTAATTAAAAGAGCATCCTACCCCATCGGCCATCACATCTCTTGACATAAAGGCTAAAGGTAAGAATTTTTTTTACAGTAATTTGACTGGAAGGCCAATATTAGTATTAGTAATACTTGACAAATATCTTTACATTAAATATCATTATTTTAAAAAGTGAAGAAGAAAAAATATTACTTGTGGCAAGCTCTGCAGTGATCGTCATAATGTATATTTCCTTCATTTACTATTTCCTCTCTAACTTTGGATGTTGCAAGAAATAAATCAGTCAAGGTTTGAAGCACTTTAAGCTTTTCAGCAAATGGAACAAATGGGTAATCAGGTGATTCAAGAATAGATAAATGTGCACGATACTCTGGATGTTTCTCACTGTCTAAGTAAGCACGAACAATCTCTGGCCATGTCATGGGATCCAAAAAGAATAATGAAACATTTATACTGTCTTTCAAATCTTGAGGCCCAAATGTTGAAGAACTACTCTCCTCTTCTCGAAATAAAGCTCTTAGTAATGTTAAATGTATTTCTGCTAATAAATTACTTTGTTCTTCCGATAAGAGGCAAGCACAGAAGTCTTCAAATGTAAATGGGGATAATCTAAGAATAGTTCTAAAATGTCTAAGGACTTCATAAACACCAATTCCTTGGAGAACATGCTCAGTTGGTAACAACAAGTCAGTAGCACTAGCAGGAAGTTCAAGCAATGGTAATTCTTTATCATCAGGAATATCGGGTGTTTTGGGACGTTTTAATAGAAGTCTTTTTCGACTAAATGAACTACTGACAGTACTCAAACTTTCATCACTTGACTCAGCATCTAATTCTCCATCAAAAGATGCATCTGAAGCATCTCCATCATTGTCAAAACCAAATGTTTCTGTGTTGTCTAGATCTGTAATGTCACTAGACCTGTCATATTCTGGGAGTGATGAAATTTCATCATCTTCAGCAAGTAGCTGACTGACAAATTGCCTACCCCGATGAGCTGCAGCCCGTCCCCTTAGTCGTTCAGACCTAACAGATTTGAAATGTGTTACTGGCGTTGCTGAAGCACTGATGTTCAAGTTATGCTCAAGATTTTGGTAAGCTTTTGGTTTTCGCAAAAAATTCGTACGATTTGTTGATACTGGTGTTTTTGGAGGGCGGCCCCTCGACCGTCTGCCTCTTGTTGACATTTTATGAATTGGGTGGGGGGTGCTACGGCATTTCAAATCGAAAGTAGAATATGAATGTTGGATCACTGTGGCCTCCCTTGGCGATGTACTGTGTTTTTAGATCCCATGTTGAAAATTTTCGGAAGCCGCCATTTCAGAAACTACGGTCACGTGACCATCCGAACCTATCAAAACACACTTTTAAGTCTTTTTCGAAGTCTAAAAGCAAATTAAACGCTATCTAATGATGTTTACATATATATCTGATCACACTGCACAAATATTTTCTGATTGTTTTCTCAATAGTATAAATAAACCTCTGAAAGCTGCAACATAATGAAATTTCCAATCGAGCAAGCCAGCTAACAGAGTGGCAAGAGCGCGTCGACTAAGCGATAAGACGATTGGCTATTTCTTTTATTAGAATCAATCTAAAAATTCGGAACTCTTTGGAAATAATGCAATATTTCATTGGAATTTTTCGGCACTTTTAAAGTTTACTATATCGCTTTTGAATTAAAGTGTATAAATTAATTCGATTTATTTTTTAGAAACAAGTAAAAATTTGCAAATAAGAGCCTAAATGGTTGACCAATCACATTCTTCGTTATAAAAGCGTTTGGATGACAAAAGTGTGATACTTTGCGAGACTTTTCGTGATTTACCGATACTAATCAAAAATAGAATTTACACGCGTTGTGCTTTGAATGCCAGTTGTCCCTTCCATAACTTTAAATTTTAATTATTTATTTTCCCTTTCTTTTCTTTCTTTTTTTTTTAAAATGTTTTTTAAAAAAATATTTAAGTTTACGAAATAAAATTAGCCTGTATTTTAAAAGTAAAGATTGCAGTGCAACAACGTTTCTTCATCAAAGGTGTTAGTGTTGGAATTTAAGGTATCAATTAAAATATCGAAGCTTCTATTCTTCTATCAAGTTTTAGATCTAATATAGCTCACTTTATACATCTCTTATTGAACTTTAAAAGATTTTTTATTAAAATATAAAAATACAAGGCTCTTTTTGTTGTCAAATGCATATATTAAATGGTATCATTTAAAAATAACAACATTTATTCTAGAGGGGAAAAGGCACACATTCAAGTTATGAATTTCTTAAAAAATAATAATTAGCCTTTTTAAAAAATCCTGATATAAATAGTTTCAATTTGATTTTCTAAAAATGTGGGCGAGTAAGAGTATGGAGTATAAAATTAACTACGCTTACACACACTTACATATATATTGCATATGTTTTAATTTAAATTTTAAATGTTTTTTAAAAATAAATTATAAAGATGTAACCATTAGAAATGTATTTGATATAAAATGCATCTCCACAAAAGAATTTTAGCAATGACGTTATTGCATAATAGAATTAGAAAATTATGATATTCGATGTAAGTCCGACCCTGTGGGAATCTGCATTTTGCAAAGTGTAGCTTTTCATGTAGATTTCATCAACGGAACTTCAATTACTTAAATGAATTTTTTAAAAGAATAAATACATAGATCTACATAGTTTTTAAATTAAACCATTTTATGTATTTGGTTTCAAAAATAACTTTTAAAACTTCATACGTAATTTTTATTTGGCCTTCTAGTATAAGGCTTATCAGGTCAATCCTCCCTATCAATAATCAACAAATAAAGTATTAAAATGGCTGCCTCCTTGCAAGGAACTAAAAATGGCCCTTATACTTATGGCACCATGTATAAGATGCAACCGTATCAATGCATCGATGTTATTGAGCTTCCAAATATAATGTACAAACACAATAGTTACTATTCGGCAACAGAAGAAAATCGCGTAAGTTTAAATTTTTTAAAATTTCTATTGTTAAATAACAATTATCAATTAATAATTAATAGAATCATGAATCATAATTTAATTTAATAAATTATGCAGAATAATTGAATAATTACAATAATAAATTATATAGTTATATATTATTATATAGATATAGTTATATTATATAGTGAATAAAAATAATTTATAATATAATAACATTAACTGGTACTGATACTGGTAATCCTGCTGTTTTTACACTTTACACGTATATTATTATTATTATTATGGCTATGATGGCAAGCGTTATCTCTTATTCACACAGCTGTGTGGATAACGTGAGTGTGAGCGTTATTCCCACAGCTGTGTGAATAATCTAAGCGTTATTCCCACAGCTGTGTGAATATTGCCAGCGTTATTCACACAGCCAAAAAATGTGATAGTTATACTGACTTTAAATTAAAAGCATACTAATCTATATAGGCTATAGGTCGTTTGGCTAATAGCTATTGATATTGAATCGTAAATAGTAAATAGGGTTGTTATATAGCCTACGGCCTAAATATGAACATCATAAATCATTATATTAATAATGTCGATCTTAATAGTTATATTTTTAATTAAAAATTAATTTTACTTGTCTTAGTGTTGTTAACCTTTAGAGTTTAGACAAAAATTATTCCAATTTATTACAGTTTATACGTATGTAGTTATTAAGTTTAATTTGTCGTCCATAAATTACATCACGCAATTTTTGTTGATTTTTCAAGTCTCAACCAGTCGTCAAAAAGTTTTGCACCTCCCCCATCTCCAATTAAAGCAGTTTTTTTTCTATTTGAAACTGAGCATATTTCAAGTAACTTTTTTGTCATAGTCATGTAATTATGTATTTAGTGTAAGTCTGCACTCTAATAACATAACACTCGTGAATCCATGTAAAACGTCAATATACAAATTGTAAACAATCCAATATTTAAGAAAAACTATTATTTGAAGTTGTGCTGTTTGATGTGACACCTCATTTCTTCAACACTTACCCCTCCCCCCCCTCACCTTCGTCATAAATGTCTGACCGTTTCCCCTCTAGGTGCGTGACTTCATTTAAACAATGGCTCCTTATCTTAGTACGGTCATTTAGCTATCTTTTTAACTCAGTCATGAAATGAAATTTTCTACCCCCTCCCCCCGCTTGACAATACATATATTTTTATGAGAATTTTATCATGTATTAAATATAGAGGGTATAAAAATAGATAGGCCTGGGAGAAATTAATAAATATCATCATAGCATAAGTAATAAAAACTCATTGTGGTTTACAAATATAATAATTAATAATTTGTTGTTTTTTTTTAATTAAAAAAAAAGAAAAACAAAGGAAAGCATTGCGCCACCTCATGGATTCGATCCACCTCCACCTCAAAAATAAGGGACACTGGTTCTGACCATTCCTCTACCGACGCTCATGAATTTTTAGCGTTTTTTAAGGTCATAACTTTTTGTCGTTCAAATGGACACCAGTGCGCATGCGTCATTGTGTCTATAACGCAGACGTTATTCCCACAGCTGTGTGAATAATCACTCCGTATTATTATTTCACAGCGAAATTTATTTTTCTCGTGAGAACTTACGATTTTAATTTATTAAAAACATGGTAATTATGCCAAATTATTCAGTTTTTAACGAATATTATTTCCCAGTGAACTTTGATTTTATCTTGAGAACTTAATTTACATTTACATCTTTAATTGGTTGGAGCGTAGTATGTCGACAATGACGTCACGACGCTACAGGTTGCTGGAAAAGAGAGTTCGGTAAAAACGAAGATTGCTGACTGCGCCGCCATTACCGGCGGCCACCTTGTTGCTATGGCACGTGACTGCCGGAAAAGTAGTGCGAGCCCCGTGAATTTAGAGGGGTAGGGGAATCATGGATTCTAAAATTTTGCAGTTTTTTAGCTACCCGCCAATTAAAAAAAAACAGGAAAAACATTGGGGGGAAAATATGGGTGGATGGGGGGACATTCTAATATTTTAAGGGGTATTTATTAGCGTTAGTCATAAAAGCAAAATATAGTTAAAAATGAAGAAAACAATGGGTACTCACCGATCAGGCATCAGAATCACAACAAAGGGGAGGATACACTTTTTTAATCGCTTTAAGAAATTCTGCCATTAGATCACTACTGCCACACGATTTTCTTCAAACATATTCGTATAAGTAAGAATCAAACTGCTCCTCCCCAGGTCAGGTTCTCGTGGGTAGTGACCGTTTAATGGCGCTCCAGGTGCCTTCTATGGTGTTGGTGTGCGCGCCAGTAATGGTGGAAAAAAGTGTGCCAGGTAATTAGCAGCACTCCTTTCTAAATGAGCACAGCAAATAGTTCTTAGAATATACTCATTCTAAAAATGAATAGGAGAGCCCCCCCCCTCTCCTTCACCCCATCTTCATTAATGTACATTAATTTCTAATTAAATATTAAATTAGGCCCTCCTCTAAATCTCTCCTCTCATGCCCCCCCCTCTCTTTTCGTCTTAATTAATTAAACCTCAGAAAGCGCGCCGCGCGCAAGAACACAAATCCAATCATGATAATAAACAAATTATTTACATTCCACCGCAAGGGGAGGTAATAAATAAATAAGAAAACAAACAAGATTCAAGGGAAGCAACTATCCTACATAGAAACCGGAAGAGACACGACGCCGCGGTCAGAATACTACGTTTTAGCCGAGAGTTCTATAATACTATAATTCTAAAAGAATTTTCAGTAAACATGTAGTTGGTCGACCGTGACGTCATTACCGGCGACCATCTTGTTGCTATGGCACATTACTTTTAAAAAAAGCATAGTTCATAGTATAATATAGTTCTGCATTTTTATATTTTTAGTAAATAATAAATACATCCATTTTAAATACTTTCATATTTTTAGTAAATACGTCCAACCATTTGCCATTTTGTTTACTAGGGCGACTAGGGCCCGCTTGCCAGATGTTTTTACCCATGCTAAAATAAATTTACTGGATTGAAGATTTTTTTAAAAAATGTATTACTCATCTTTGTTATGTTATAAATAAATATTTTAAAGACAATTTCATTTTTAGATTCGATACTAGTTGTTTGATTTTAATTTAGTTTGTTTTTAAGTGAGAAAATTTCATTTGGCATCTTACTGTGACAATCCGGCAAGTAGGATGCTAGATAAACAAGATGGATGTATCCTACTCCGATTATGTAAAGGCTGAAAAAAAGCCTTAGCCTTAGAACGTAATACAAATTAAAATTACAAATTAGCGTTGGCGTTGTAATAGCTTAAATACATCATGTAATAATGTATTTTATAAATTAAAAAAGTAAGTTCTCAAGATAAAATTAAATTTCGCTGTGAAATAATTTATGTGAACAAAAGGCAGGATTAACTATAACTCTAATACTTATACTAATAATTTTTTATTTACTAATATTAATACTAATTCATTCAATGTTATTCATTAGTTAATTAGTATTTAACTCTTAATGTGCCAATACGCGATAATCTGCGGTTTACCATTTTTTACTTAAGCGCGATAACGCGCGACTCGATAGAACTCTCTGTAAAAACGAAATTAAAGAAGATAAAAACTCTTCAGTGTGTGAAAAATTATGTTTTCGATTTCCGGCAAAGGCGGCTGTTTTCCATTGCTAGTGTTACGCTCAATACGCACAGTTTTTTTTGAAATTTTTACTTTTTTTTTTCGAAGATGTGATTTTATTACTAAATAATAGTAGTAAACGACAGGTAAAAATAGTTTTAAACTCAAAACGGTCCTTCGGATACATAAAGTAACCATTCTTATCCTAAAAGATGACGTCAGTATTACAATAATAATATAAATGGATTTTACCCAATTTTTTAAAATTTCATAACCGGTTGATTGCAATTCGGGAAATTTTTACGGCACTGAGGTGGAAGTTTTCCGAAAACCTTATGGCACATTAAGAGTTAATATTTAAAAGTATAGTCGTATCAACGTAGTATTGCAAATGTACTCTTGCCAATTTACTGGCTAGTATTAGTGACGGTAGATACTAGATACGGAGACAGATGTCCAGAAGTGTTTCAGAAGTATTCTGTAGAATTTAGTCTGTAGTTTGTTTTTTTTTTTTTAAAGTCTACTTCTTGTTTCAAAGTTTCAGTTCTCAATTATTTAAAAATGTACCTCTTGCTATATTTTTACTTAATAATTCTGTAGTTGTGCTTATTGGGCTTTAAACTAAACTATACTATATAAACATTTAAGATTAGGGCTGTTATCAATTCAAATAAATTTAATAGTTAACTTTTGAGAAAATTCCCTAATAATTAATTGATAATTTTGATAAAAGCTAAAAATAAGATGTATGATGTAATTAAAATGAAAATTTCAAGGGAAGTAACAAAAACAGGTATTAACATTTTCTGATTTAAATATAAGTAGCTCAATATAATTTCAATTTTGTTATTGTTAATTAAGTAAAAACAAAAGTTTACTTTTTTTAATATAATTTTCCTTATAAAACAACGTATTTTAAAGTTAACACTTTAAAAATCTCTTTTTATATGGAGAAGTTTGTACGGAAAAAAGCAAACTACTATTAATAATTAAATATATGTATTTCTTAATACATCGGTATCATATCATCATCACACGTACATTCCTGAATCCTAATAGCTATTTTATTGATTTAAATAATTTTAATCGATAAAAAATTTACCGACTAATAGAGAAATTAATCGTTAGTTTCCGCAGATCCATTTAAGATATAACACTTTGAAGTTTCCAGTGACTGTAAAATTGAAGAATCCTACAAAATAAAAATGTGTGTGCCTTCTTACCCTGATTCTGTTTGTTTGTTGTTAGGTATTTTTAAATATATTATTGTTTTTTATTTTTTAAAAATTAATTTTATATATTTTTAAAATAAGCATCCATTGATCTACCATATAAACGTATTCTATTTTAAATATAATGTGTGTGTGCCTTTTTGCGTACCTTCATTTGAAATGACTGATGACAAATGAACGGTCCTCTTTAAACATGTAGAATTAAAATTAGGAACTCCTTTTGGACCTACCACATTGAGTCATTATTAATTCTAGCCAATGGTTAAATGGATTTTGAACACAGCACTTTTTATGAATGATGACTGTTTTAGTTTATAAATTCTAACATGGCATTAGGAGTTTTTCATCTTCTTTTAGTTTTAGTAAAAATTTGACAGTTGAATTCGCTTTAAAATGTCTGAACTCAACTACTTTCGTTTTAGCATGCATTAATTATCGAAACATGAAGAAACAATGATTGTGGTTGGCATCTTAATTATAAACTGACTGGGTTGGAAAAAAACAATAACAATTAAATTTTTCCGTGATATTTTAATTTTTATAATTAATTTACGCCTATGCCTTTACTACGTACAGATACATCAATTCTAAAAAATTTTAACAGTTTAAATTAAAGACTTTGTGCATTGGAAATAATCATTATCATCATCATTGCCTGTCGTCCCATCTGGGGCACAAGCCACGAACAAAGACTCTCCAGGCACTTGGAAATAATAATTAATAATAATTTTCAGGGCTACTTCTCTATTAGTTATTTAAATTTAAGTAATTATCCAATAGCTGCAACAGCACTAGTAATACAGTAGTTCTAAACCAAACCTAAATTATAGTTTATTTAACTATAATTTAGGTTTGGTTTAGAATTACTGGGCAATCCTCCGAATGCTGATCCCAGGTTATTTTACACTAATAAGGGGAAGTAACCAGATAGTACATGAAATAAATTGTGAATCTACTATAAACGATATAATTTATGTCATAAATATATTGAGCTAATTTCAAAATAAGCCCATAAAATGACTAAAAACAAAGAAATAAAATTCAAAATGATAATAGTTTTGTTTAATTATCATATTAAATTATAATATATAAATAAAAAGAGATATTAGTGTAAGTTATTGTAAGTGTAAGGAATTCCATATTATAGATACTCTAAATAGGCACGTTTCTTTTGTATTGTACGTATTGCCTAGCATGTATATATCACATATATATTAGGGCTGTTATCGATTAAATTAAATTTAATAGTTAACTTTTGAAAAATTACCGATTAATTAATCGATAATTTTGTTAAGCTAAAAATAAAGATGTATGACGTCATTAAACTGAAAATTTCAAGGGAAGTAATAAAAACAGGCAATTGGTATTTTCATTAAGTTATTTTTAAAACAGTTAACACTGAAAACAAGTTAAATAACGTATTAAACTTGAGGCACTTGAATGAAAATTTCAAATTAATTTTATAAATATAAAAGTAATACAGCTGTATAGAAATTGTTTGATGATTAGTAAAAACATAAAGATCATGCTATGATTTTTTCTAAGACCTCATAATCTCTTTTTTCACTATTTCGTTTTCCTTTATATTTTGTGCCCTTTTATTGCATTTTTTAAAATGCCCATAACCTAAGTATTTAATTTAATTAAATTTAAAACACGTACTATTGTTAGGTGATATATTAAAAAATAAGTAGTTCAATATAATGTTAATGAATTTAAATTTTGTTATTTTTAAATAGTTAAAAACAAATTTTTTTTTTTTTTATATCATTGTCCTTATAAAACAGGTTATTTTAAAGTATATTCTTTCTGAATTCCCTTAACGGAGAAGTTGGTACGTAAAAAAATAATAAAAAATAAAAACTATTATTAATTATTTATTAATAAATCGAATTTTAAAAAAAACAAAAACAAACATTTTTCTATTTTTAATCACTATTTTATCGATTAAAATAATTTTAATCGATAAAATAATTTACTGATTAATCGAGAAATTAATCGGTAATTTCCGCAGCCCTAATATATATATATTTATTTTTTTAAATTTTTTAAAAACTTTTTCAAAATACTTTGTGCCAATGCGAAATAAATATTTTCGTACAGTAAAAACTGTTAAACAAACGTGATGATGGATTTAATGGGTTGGAAAATGATAATTACAGTGGTTCTTCGTTAAGTTGAATTTTTCAGGGTTGGAAAAATTTATAAAAGAATTTTGAGGATTCAAGAAATTTCAAAAACGATTTCAGGGTTCACGGCTTCCAGTGGGTGGCACCTCTACCTGAAATACTTTCAGAAGTTTGTCTCCGTATCTACGCTAGTGACTAGTGTTATGACTAGTCATAGCAGTAGATGCTTTGAAAAAACTAAGTTGCTATAATATCTTAACAAACTCTTCATAATATTTTATATACATATATATAATAATACGATATTAATAGATCTGGGCTTATTAAAAACTTATTTATGATTATGTTTGTATTATGTGTGTAAAAGTGTGTTCATTCTAAAATCTTGGTACTTCAGTATGTCAAGGCCCTAAACCTAGAATAGCTCATGTCAAATTTCATATTGCAATTTTTAAAATTATAACTGACTGAAATGGACAAAGAAAAAATAAGAGTGAGTTGGGTGAGGGTTGAGTTTCTCAAATGTGCGGGTTTCGCGATGCAGTGATTTTGAAAACCAGCAAAAATGCAGCTAACAACCCTGCACTCATCAGCCAATCAAGAACACATCTTTGGCCCTAACTCTCAAAACGATACCATAGCGGGCTGTAAATCTTGCTTCCATTTTGGAAAAGTTTACCAGAAAATTGAACAAAAATCGCTAAGATGTTAGCGCATCTTTATGCAAAATAGAAAAGAATGCCCAAGGCGCATCTTTCCTGGGCTAGGCCGCGTCACCCCTAAAGTCTTATCCGCATATTATATAGTTTGCCGTAATATTAAGCGCAAAAAGGGGTCCCCTCCCCCTTTCCCCTTTTTTCATTTTTAATTGTCTTAATTTTATTAAATTTAATTAAATTGTTCCCCCCTCCACCCAATGCTGCTGTAGTTAACACCTTCAGCGCAAGAATACAAAACCATAAATTACTCAGTAATTGCAGGGCAGGTAAGGGGAGTCAACTGTAGAATTCCTTAAGGAGAGAGAAGCGGGATAGCAACATGATGGCGTCGAAGTGACGTCACTATCATCGGCAGCCATCTTGGCCACTATAACGATAATGGACCAATTTTTGTCCTACTTATTCTGAAAAGCGGATACGTTGATTAAATATGTTTGAATAAATATAATGAAGTGTCTGCTGCTACGACTTGTCGTAAATAGACATGTCAACAGGTACTCAGGAACATGGGTACCGTTGCCATAACCAGGGTGGTAAAATTGCGCTCGGGTACCCGTGAAAATGTTGCTGCAGTGTCCATACATTTGCCAAACTGCGAGTTTTCTTTGCTCAATTTCGGTTGAGAACAATTTTCAATTTATCAAAGAAAAACTTTTGTTTTTAAAATATATGCTGTGAAATACGTTTAACTATTAACTAGGGCTGCGGAAATTAACTATCAAACTATTGATTAATCGTTAATAATTTAACGATTTAAACTATTTTTTAAAGATTAATAGACCCATAACTTACAAATTATTGGACTTGAAATTTTTTTAAAAAATAATAACAAATAGCACCAATAAAGAATATATTTCCTGACGATTACACGAACATTTTGGTTTGTAACTTTAGACTGTCTGGAATGTTAAGAATGTTGATAAAGTTCACCTACCATGGTTCTAACACTTTGCCTACTCATCAAAGCAAATTAAAAGTGTATTAAGCTAATAGCAGTAATGGGGTGTGACTCAGAGACAGAAAATGACAACAGGTCTTCTGATGAATTACTGAGTTACAAAATGGAAACTAAAGTTCTTGAATCCATTAACCCTCTACAATGGTGGAAACTTAATTAACACCAATGTCCGATAATCTCATTCTTTGCCAAGACCGTTTTGTGCATACCAGTTACCTCAGTTCGATGTGGCTATGTGAATGATTGTTATATTCTCAATTAGACCCGCTCATCACTCGAACCAAATAATGTCAGCACACTTGTCTTTTTTGGGTAGTTGTTTAAAAGATAGCATATAAAGGAGGCTATCGGGTCTTATTTAGATTTTCAACAAGAAGGTTTTACTTATAAGTGTTCCTTATGACAACATAAATTTTAATTTTTTGTTTTAATCGAAATTAACTATTAATTAATCATTAATTTTTCAAAAGTTAACTATTCATTTTTAATTAATCGGTAACAGCTCTACAATTCACATGAAAACACTTTGAATTCTTCAAATAAAGAAAATAGCTACCCTAAGATTTAGGAAGGGCAGGAAATAACAGGAAAGAGCTTGGCTTTGAAATACGCTGACATCATGAGACAACCCAATTATGTTTATCTAACCCCCCCCCCCATATTTTCTCCACTCCCATCCCCACCATTTAAAAAAAAATCACTGTTCAAACAAAAATAAATGCTGGGGGCTAGGCCCACTCAGTAGGGACAAGTCTCGGAAAGTTTGGTTTACTACATCAGTTGTCAGCTATGAACTAGAAATAACCCACCGCTTCATCATGTGATTACCGCCCTTTATCTTTAAAAGACTCTGTTTACCCCCACCCCCTAAAATATCAAGTTAGTGTTCTTCCACTCATTGTTTTTACACCACTGTACTATAGTAGTATTTCAATTTCATCATTTTTACATTGCAAATTCATTGCATCTAAATTTACATTCTCATAATAAACTGGGAGTATACTGGATCCGAATTCAAATTTTTGAAATCCTACCGGAACCAGAGTTGGCTGGATTTATACAGTTAAATCCAGCCGAAGCAAGGATTTGTAAAAATGGCCAGATTCAGTTTATTATTATGTATATAATATATAAATATTTATGGCTCTACCCGCCAGCCGGATTTATGAAGTAAAATTCTGCCGGAGCCGGATTTGTAAAAATGGCTGAATTCTGGATTTGCCAGAGCTATATTATGTATATAAAAAGCAGAAGTCTCCTGGCTAGTCAGTTCATAATAAATAAATATTAATTTTACATATATTATATTATAATTATATAATAATAATATTTAAAAATTATTTAAAAAATAATTTTGTTTATTACTTTAATCATTTGTGCTTTGTGCCATACTACACTACACTATTCAGCCAATAGCTATTACTATTAAACAATCTGAATTTGTGTACACTAAACTTTTTTCCTAAACTGAATTAAACTAAACTTCAAAGACCATTTCCATTCAATTTTACATAATCTTGGAGAAATGTTGAGTCAAATGAAAAATTCATAATTCTAGATTAAAATGTAAATAGGTTTCTTACTTTACAATTTGCATTTATCAATGTCAGTGTTGTTTTATTTATTACATAAGCTATATAAATATTAGAAATTCATCATGATCTAGATTAAAATGTATATGTGTTTTTAACTTTACATTAGGCAGATAAGAAATTTAAATATAGTCTGTTGATGCTGTTTAATTTATTATTATGCATATAAGCTATATATATAATTTAAAATAAAACAAAATAAATATCCCTGACAGACCATGAAGGTCCATGGGAGCAAGTGAAGTAGCGTTCACAAGTTTCAATAGTTTCATTGACCACTAAGGAGCATGGGATTGTGTGGTTAGCACAATGCCCCCGGGGCCTTGCCAGATCCGCGGTTCGAACTCGCGATGCGGGTTATTGCAGCGGTTTGGTAGTCCAGCTCGCTACAAATTAGACCACCGCGCCCCTACATGTATATAATTTAATAAATATTATTTAAATTTTTAACATTGGCTATAAGCACCATTCATCCAGTCACCATGAAACTTTGTTAAGTTGTTGTAAGATTTCTGACATAAATTTAAAAAAAAAATTATAATGCATTTGGGGCTGAGGGCCCAAAGAGTAATTTTTGTATATGAGCTATGTAACATAATTTTAAACATTGACTACTGGGTAAATGTATTATGGATCTTGACCAAACTTGGTACATAAAAACTTGATGGCCCATATTAAAATACAATGGGGCTTGAACATTTCTAATTGGCAGAGGGCCCGAATTTTTTTATTTTTTTTTTCATGAATTTTAGATTGAAACACACCTTGCACCCATCAGGCCCCGTGATCATTTATGTCATTTTTTTCTTAAATAAGCTCTAGAAATATTATCTGTTGACGCACACTCTCAGCTGGAGGGTTTCTGGGATGATTTTTTTTAAAACATTGCCACACTTTGGTTTCTTTCAATGTCAATTGATCTGAGATTGTTGCAATGTGCTGCCGGTACGCTAGTTATGTTTTACTAACCGACCGGCGTCGTAGCATACGCGCTAATGATTTAGTGATGGGTGAAGACTTCCTGAAAAACACAGTTGTCCAAATGGGTTGGTTTTGGGCAAACGACTGTAAGTGAATGAAAAGGAGGAACTTTGGAAAAAGCTACATACAATTGTCCATGACTGAAAACAGGTTTTAGAAGATACAGACCTATCTTTTTGAACGTTTGGCCCTGTTAGCAAACCAAACCAGCCGGAAGCGAAGAGAACAATGGAAAGACAATGTGGCTCAGATAACTGTAGGAGATACCAAAGTGACCGAGAACACAGGAGCGATGAGGTACACACTGCTGCTGGTACACGAGGTTGCGCATGCCTGGAGAGCGAGGGAGGGTGCCTAACGTATTCATTTTATGAAAGTAATTGTTGAGAGTATGTGACTACTTTTCTGTCAATGAGCACAACCGAGAGCACGAAGTTATTAAGCCAATACCAATGTCGAGAAACAAAGCTTACAGCAGCGTTGCGAAGTCATGTTCGAAAAGAAAGTGGGAAATGAGCGGGCACAAACACAAACATTTTTAAAAATTAAAAAAGTAATGTCTTGGCTGGGGCTTGAACCTACGACCTTCCGCATGTTAGGCGAATATAATAACCACTACACTACGAAATACAAGCTATTCTGTTGTTCTGAATGTACATTCTCTTTTGGGTCGAGCCGTTAGGCTCTTAAGACCCGGTTCAATTTTTCGCAGGCGAGCCTCATCATTCGGGCATCGCCATAGAGGTAATCCTCAGCAGGTACCGCAACTTCACCACCCAAAACCCCGTCCAACTCGGGGCAACATTCTAGTACGTGGGCCACCGTCTCCTCGGGGCAGCCACACATCCGACAGGCCAGTTCCCTTCTGTTGTCAAACTTGTAAAGGTAGCTTCGTATTGGACAATGGTCAGATCTCATTTGTGTTATGAGCGTCTGACTACTACGGTCAAGTTTCCACCAGGGATCGCTTTTGTTCGGTCGCGGCATTTTCTGGTACACCTTCCTGGCCGTATTCCCATTTGCCCAGCCCTCAAGCCATTTCTCACGGAAATGGTCTTTTAGCCACGACTTGACCCCCAGTTGGGTCAAGGGCTTATCGGGTTGGGGCTGGGCTGCGCCTGCCCTGGCCAGTGCGTCGACCCTGTCTGATTGGGTCGTACCGCAGTGTCCGGCCATGTACTGTAGGACTACTCTGCCGCCACGTGCCAGGAGTTCACCTACTGTCTCCAAAATGACACCTACCGTCTTGGCCTCCAGAGAGGATCGATCCAAGGTTTCGAGCGAAAACCGAGAATCGGTGAAGACCACGACGGTCGGGAAACTCTTTCTCTTCGCTAGACGTCGGCGTACTTCCTTCAAACCCCTGTGAATCGCATCCAGTTCGGCTTCATGACTACTGTTGGCAGATCCACACGGCCCCGACAGCTTGACGCTGTCGGGTCCTGGTTGGGGGTATTGAATTAGCACACCGTATCCACTTCTGCCATCTCTGAAACGTGAGCCGTCTGTAAAGACCTTTACCACGCTGTCTCCATAGGCCTCGATTGTGCGCAGAGTCGCAAGAGCTCGACGGGACTGGCTCTGGTCACCGCGGCATTTGCCAGTGTCAAACGTATTTCAGGCGGGTCAAAACTTTCATGTGGCCCTCGAGCAGGGACCAGTTGCATTCGTTCCCTGTGCTTGGGTAGGGGGTCTTCTAGTTCGTAGACCGCGTCCATGAAGGAGGGTCGCTTCAGTCTTGTCCTCTTAACCCATCGATCTTGTAATTGGTAGCAGGGTTCGTCATGCTCCAACCAGGGGTTCTACGTTTGCCATAATTTCTACCGCAGCGGTGGGTGTGGTACGTAACGCCCCGCAAATGAACCGTAGAGCTTGGTTCTGTAATCGGTCCCTCTAGAGCCGTACGGCTCGCAAAGGCCTGGACCGGGAGGCTGTAATCAATAGCACTTCTCACCCTATCAAGATAGAGAGCTCTTAGTAGTCTTGCGTCTGCGCCCCAACTCGTGCTAGCCAGTTTCTTCACCAGGGACAATTTAGCTGTGGTTTTGGCGCATAATTCACGCACATGGTAATGCATCTGGAGTTTCTGGTCCAGTTTTATACCCAGGTACGTTGGCGTCCGATCCCAACTTAACCTCTTTCCGCAGATCTGAAGCACCACCTCGTGCTTCAGGGCATTCCGTCCATTAGTGAAAATGGAATGGACCGTTTTGTCCGTAATTTTCAATACTATTCAGATCATTCTGCAGCCGGTTCTGCAGTGTTGCAACGTCTTTTCCTGAACTCCATACCACCAGATCGTCAGCAAACATGGCATTCTGGGACTCGAGAATGCCTTGTAGGTCGTGGACGTAGGCTAAGAACAATGTACAGCTAAGCGCTGAACCCTGTGGGAGTCCATCTTCCAGTCGTGCCTCGCTGGATAGCGCTTCTCCAAGCCGTGTCTTAATCGTTCGGTACGTGAGGAACGATTTTATCCAGCTGTACATTTTAGCAGTGACACCTAACTGCTGCAGCTTGTATAGCAGCCCTCCACGCCACACCTTATCGTATGTAGGGCTGTCAATTTTTTGAAAAAGGCTGCCCGGGTACCCGTCCAAATTTCGAACGGGTACCCGGGTTACCCGTTCAAAACATCGCATAATTTTGACCGTCATACAGCTATACTATGCAACCTAGCCACCTTATTTCTCAGTAACCACACGGCCGACGTCTAAAAGTGACGTCACGTTATTTTGGCTGATTTATACCCCCCTCCCCGCCATTGTCACAAAAACTTAGAACCCCCTTAGAACAAAGATTTTTAGCCGCGCCCCCTCCCCCATAATAGCTGTACCTCCTTTTTGCAAATGAGCATTTGTGAAATAACTTTATTGTCACTTAAGTTTGTATTTAATGTGAAGTTGAACTCTATTAAATCGATACACGTGTAAATTCATGTAAATCGTCAATAAATAAATTGTAAGCATTCAAGTTTTTAAGTGGAACTTTCATTTTAAGTTGCACGTTTTGATGTGATGTCACATTTCTAAAACACACACCCCCTTCGTCACAAATGTATGATCGCCTTCTCCGTATGTGCTAAACGTCATTTTATTTTATTAGACTTTTAGTAACTAATTTATTGACTTTTTAAAAATTACAAATTTTGGTGTATTATTATTTTTTTTTAAAATGAGGCACTCGTGGGAACGAACACACGCAAAACACAATCGAATGGGGGGGGGGG
>MUZC01004741.1:133075-145259 GCA_002072015.1 Radix auricularia | reverse complement strand
GGGGGGGGGGGGGGGGGGGGGGAAGCGGGCTTTGATGTCATCAGACGACGCGAGGCGACAACATTCTCTTGTTAGTTCTCAAAACATTAGGGATATAAGGACGAGCGGTTAACCGGTTAACCGATCTTTTTTTGAATGGTTAGCCGGTCCTCAAAAACGAGCGGTCTTAACAACCTTAGTAAAAAGAATATGAAAGTATTGATATTTTTATTATATCGACCCCGTAGCGTAGCACGGTTTTTCGCTTATATATGTCATTAAAAAGAATTCAGATACAATTACATAATTAGTGTACATTAGTATTTAGTGTTGAAATTACCCAAAATTGATTAGTTTTTAACACAATGTATGGCTTTCGCAGAATTACTTCTCAAAATACGTAGTATTATTGCTCTCCGAGACAAAAAGTTTCCTGACCCCTGATATAGGGGAAGGTTTTTTTAAAAAAAACCTGCGGGCTGGAGCCATGTTTCATTTATTTTCCCATGAACACAAGCCATGCTAGGTGCTCACGGTGCTATAGGTACAACACAAGCCATGCTAGCTGCTCATGGTACTATGGGCACAACACAAACCATGCTAGCTGCTCACGGTGCTATGGGTACAACACAAGTCATACTAGCTGCTCACGGTGCTATAGGTACAACACAAACCATGCTAGGTGCTCGCGGTGCTGTGGGTACAACACAAACCATGCTAGATGCTCGCTGTGCTATGGGTACAACACAAGCCATGCTAGGTGCTCGCGGTGCTATGGGTACTCGTGTTAATGATCTACACAGATCTTGGTTAACACTAGAGCTACTATTTGCACCTGTAACGGAATGCTGCTGACTGCTGACACAGCTGCCATGCTTTGGGAATTTTTGATATAACGTGTAAATAAAAAATCAGTAGCGTTATAAACCTGCTACGTTATAATTTTGAAGAAATTCAAGTGAACCAAATAATGCTCCTAGTATTTTAAGGCTTTTTTTCTATAGTTATAAATGGCATCGCTGTTGTTAGCAGTGTGACCTGCACAGTGGGGCATCGGTTTCTCTTTCACTACCAGTTACGCCAGGGCTACTTTGTGAATGAAAAATGTCATGCGCTAAACAGTCCCATCACCACGCTATGTATTGACGGAACATTGTAGTTGATTTTAATATATGGTAACCCGAGCAGGCTGCATTCTATAAGGCTGATTGATCCAACGAAATTAACTTTAGTGAATTCACATTATATCAATGAGAGCTACATGAAGCGACGTTTAGGTGTAAGAAGTACAAGTACAATGACTTTGTCTCAGGGCTCCTGTCTAACGCAGTATTTTTTTAAACATCAAAGCCATAGTGTCGTTGCTCTACCTCGCCTCCCCCCCCCCCCCCCCGAAAACCCACACAAAACTACCGCGCATTCGCGGTATTCAGGTCATGTTACTCCATCTCTACTTATGAAGGTTACACTCTACCAGCTATTACTGAGACGCGTACTTTTACAACCCATCAACTGGGGCTCGCTCACCGCCACTATCTTCACCGGGCGCGATTTGAAGGTAGAGCACCCTTCTGTACAAAGGGGCTTTATTAATACATATCTTTTATAGATGTTCATTTTCAAACCGAACACGGTGTTCAGTGGGCACCCTATAGTGAAACATTTGATAAGCTTAGTAGTTGACTTAGTTATCTTATAAAGCACGAGTAAAACGGAATATTGAACGCTAGAGAATTGAGATGTCATGAAATAAATCTTTACGGTATGGGTAGGTGAACGATTTCTTCATCTTTTAGCGTCTAAGTCAAGTCCTATTTAAGTGATTTCGCTCACTGGCTCGCCCGTCAATCGTCAGTATATTTTTATATACCGAGAGCAATATGAGTATTCATGAGTCCAGCATAAACGAAAGTACTTACGTATGAAACTACCTGGTGCCTTGTGGTGTTGCGTATTTAAAACAAACTTGCCATTACCTTACTTTAAAAAATCTAATGTTGAGAAACGTCAGCCAAGGCACAGGGTGCACACCAGATGTAACTCATCAAATTTGATGTGCAGGGTTTACAGCGCTTTTTAGCCTTAAAATAATTCTAACAAGATTCTGTTTTCTTTAGTCAATTAATCGTTTTTAAAAAAGTATTAAATTGATTAAAATTTAAGAAAATATTTCTAATATTTTTTTCCAATTTCTTAATAATTTATATTTTCTGTTACTTACACAATTAATTTTTTAATCATGTATTTAGACGAATCTATATGTGCCTTATAAAAATATAGTTTTTTCCCAAATAATCAAACAAAAAATTTTTAATCAGTACCAACCCTAGTTTTCTTGCATTACAAGTTTGTGAGATGAAGATTTAAGTTTTCTACTCATTTATTCCTGATCTTACGATTAATTCCAATGTTATTATTGTTTTTGTTTCAAAAAGTGCTTCCTCTTTTTCTTCTTACGGTTATATTTGCTAAATGTAATTTATTGGCTACCTACCTACTGTGCATAAATTATTAAACTTAACAGTTTTTTTTCTACATGAATTTTTTTCACATTTTTGTTTTAAATGCAGGCTCTTTTTATCTCTCCAAAACTTTATTATTTGGCTGCACGGAACTAGGGATACAATCTCATTTTGCTCATATCGCATGACTATTTGTAATAATAGTATTGAAAGCTCTTTGAGACCTCCCCTCTTCATTCTTGGTTCATTGGAACTGATTTTGATGATATCACTTGTGATATAATTAGGATATTGTTTTCAAAAAATAAAATAAATATTTGTCATTAAAAAAAAATTAAAGTGTAAGAACCAGTGAATATAAGTTTCAGTTTCACTTATGAATTGATTTTGTCAACTTTAGGGGCCAGTCTCATCCAGCAGTAGTCCTTTAGTCAACCTAGAGCGACGCCAAGAAGATGTTCTGAAGAGATTACAGCAACTCCAGGCATCTGTTTCCAAATTAGCTCAACAATACAAGGTCACAGAGGCCCCAGCTGTTTGTTCTGTGGCAGAGACAACAAGGACTGCACCAGTGAGTGCTGAGGTTCAAAGTCCCAGTAAACCTCAGGTATAATTCAGGTTGATTTTTCTTTTGTGCAATATAACACCTTACATGATTGGTATTCAATTTTTAAAAAAATGTAAATAATTTTATTATGCTTGAAAATTAATCATATATCTATATATATATTTAATACTTATCATTGAATAAGATTTAAAGTACACCTGGGATTAACTGTTTTTTTAAATTTTCATATCCATTTGTTTTTTCAACTGTCCATAATCTGCTATATAAATTGTCTTTAGATGGAATGTTTGTCATGTAACCTCCTCTCAAACACGCATTTTTGCATGTGACAATATTTTTATTTTATTAAAAAAAGTTAATGTTCAAGTTACCTTTCCAAAAAAAAAGTTTTGTTAGTTTTCAGTTTGTATCCAAGTTATCATTGCCTCACTGTTTGCCCTCACAGTTGACTGCTGACAAAGTACTTGACCTGGTCATCAATGTCAATCCAGTCAGTATCCCATTCTCTCTGTTGATTCTATGTGAGCAGCTCTCCAAGCAATACGTCATTTTAAAATCAACGTTCATCCACTCGAGTGCCTCCGACAGTGTACCCGAAAAACTAAAGAACTTACTGACCTCAAACGGAGGAGTGAAAAGGGGTGATAGCCAAATAGCCATCAACTTTGTTTGGAAAAAAGGTAACAGTTGCAGCGGCCAAAAATTATAATTTTGTATCATCTACCATAATAATTGGTATAAGAAAAGGAAGACTTAATCCTACCAGCTTAAGGCATTTACTTAATGCAAACAAGATGGATAAAATAAGGTGGATATGGTAGAAAATTGGTATATCTTTCATCTAGAGTCAGTATTCCACCTATATGTGCACGATTTACCTAGCAGGATGGATGAGTCTTGTTACACAAAATGTGGCTTTTCACTACATTTAGCGGATTGATCTTGTACTGATCTCCAGGAGTTAGCTTTTTGTACCTGCAGTTATTTTCTATACATGCTAAACACAATATGAATATGATTAGCTCTCACTTTCTGTGCTAATTGAACTTAAATCAGTTCTTGATACAATTTTGACTCTCAATAAACCATCCCCTAGTCCTACTTTGCTACCTGTTAAAGTGCTTGGTTCAACAGTCACTTGTTTCATTGTGAATTTTCAAGATTTTTTTCTCATTAAATCACACAAATTCAATTCAAAACATGGGGCAGCCATTTGCATTGGGTAATAATGATAGACTACACTTGGTTGGTTATCTTTTAGATTGTCACACATTATTTTTCATATAGCCAGTGAATTACAGAAGATAGGTGCAGGGATTTAGTGCCGTTATGTGGCAAATAGAAAACTACTTGTAAACCAGGACAATGCTTTGGTCGAGATACTTGGACAGTGATGGTGAACCTATGGCACGCGTGCCACAGTTAACACACAGAGCCACATCAGCCGACAGGCGACTAAAATATTAATTCTTTAATTAAACCAGCCCAGCCAAACCCCCATTTTCGGGTTTCATGGGAGTGTTGGCACTTTGCAATATAAACAAGTGGGTTTTGGTTGAATTTCGGATATGCGCCCCCATAAAGGTTCACCATCACTCTACAAAAGGGTGAACTATGAGAAGGTTCATTATGATAATTATGATTTTTTGTACGAGTAACTAATTTCTTTGGTGTTTTTTTTTTTGTTACAGTTGCCAGACCAGAGCTTGTGGTAGATCCTAGCAGGCAAACTCCTATCCAGGGTGAGGTGAATGTTGCACGCTACCTGGCACGACTGTTGAACCCTGCCTCGGACCAAGCGGACATCATTAAAGCGACGCAGGTGGATGAGCTCCTCGATACGGCCCAGCTCCAGATCCTGGAAGGCAACTCAAAGGAGAAGGCTGCGGCCGTCAGAACATTAAACTCAACCCTGGGAAAGCGTGACTGGCTTATAGGTGCCGAGCCCAGTATAGCTGATTTCTGTTGCTGGTCAGCACTTCAACAGACAGGCCAGGTGTCTGGATCTCCAGCTAATGTGAAAAAATGGTTAAACCTCTGTAGTCAGCATCAACTTTTTGAAACTGTTACTGGATTGCTTAGCTGAAAACCAGACCTTGAGAAGATTATAAATTAATTGTATGTTTTAATTTAATGTATTGACAAGTGTGTGAATGTCTTGTTTGTTTGTGAATTTTTTTTCCTGTGATAACATCCATAATTGAGTAATAAAAAATTTTTTCAAAACAATTTGTGCTTGGTTTTGGTTGTTAAATTTTTTAACTGTTTTTATTTTTAGATTAGTGGATTTCAAAATGCTCGATAACTGACATTGATGGCTTCTCTTTTGTGGAGTGATACTTTTCAACAGCATCAAGCCCGATTTAATAAAACTGCAAACATGCAGTGTTGCTTTATCTCATTCATAATGAAAGATATGGTCCTATCCCTTCTCTGAGCTTAGCTAGCCTGTAAAGAATAGTCCTGACATTGGCATTACAATTTATTACAAAGCTCAAATTGAAATTGATATGTTTATCAATCTTCTATACATGTTTTATTTCTTTATGATTATGTTAAAACTAGTAGTAACTAATTTTCAAGAAAAATATTAACAATCTGAACTGTTAAGGATTTTTTTTTTAAAAAGGAAATGAGTCTCCATTTTTTATTTTAACTATGTGGAATGATTGAGCTACACTACATTATATAAGATCTGATTTTAAGCAAACAAATATTACTTGAAATTAGTGTTTTCAAGTTAATTTGATTTTGCAGATGAACACATTAAATGTTTACTGTTTTCCAATACCATTGATAAAAATGAGTTGTACAAGGGAATGAAAACTCAACATCCAATAAAATTAAAATGAAACCTAGCCATTGAAAGATATTTAGGCCTCAACTTTAGATTGTGCGTGGGAAGTGTATCTAAAGTCAAGGGAGAAGATCAAGATGGTGAAAAGTGAAAACATAGATGCAAAATGAGAACAGCAATTGCTTAATTAAAGCCTCGGTCTATGGGTTGTTCGGTTCTTGAAAATCCATGCTACTTTCATGTCTTTTTGTTGGTTACAGTTTTTGTAACGATATTAGGACTTTTTTTGTTTCAAATAGAGATTATGTTAAACGTGAAATCCACCACAAAAAGTTTGTATCAAATCATTGCTTGAGATTTTTTAGTCTTAAAAAATTCTGTACGCTTTTTCTAAAGAACCTTGATTCTCTATAGATCTTTCTTCTATCCCAAACGGCTTGAATAGTGCGATACCTGCATGGTCTTCACCAGTGCCTGCTAAAAAATATCTGTCCGTTTAAGTTTCCAAACGCTTTAGTTTAAAAAACCAAAAAAAAACAAATACTATTTTGCACACAAACGCATGTAAGAAAGAAAAGATGCCTATAGTTAACTTCATTAATTTGTTGTGTGTAAATGATGGTAAGATTGTACATGAATCATGAAGTTCCTGCCCCGGTGGATTCATCATTATCAGTCCCGTAGTCGTTGAGGGGAGCGCATGGACACATCAACAGACAATGATCTCCACTTTTGCCTATCTTGAGCGGTGGCCAATAATTCATTCAATCTCATCCCTATCCATTCCTTTATGTTATCAAGCCAGCTTTTCCGTTGTCGACCTCTTCTCAGGCCCCCTTCTACAGTGCCTTTTAAGAGATGATTTTTAAAAGAGTAATAGTCTATCGTTTGATTTTGGAAGCTTTTATTGTCATGAGTAATTGGTGAAAAAAATATTTCTCAAACTCAAATCATTTACAACCTACTGGGTTTTTTACTGCACAGAAAATTCTAAAATAAATGCATTTTTGTAAACGCAAATTTAATTATTAATGAATTAATGTAGATCTAAGTGTGTGTAAGTAATGCCATTCAAGATCGAAACTAGTTCAAACTTATGTTTGTACTTGACATCACTTTCTACCTATTTTCTTTTGTTTTAAGTATTAAATTGTCACCCTTTCATCAATTTCACACTTTGCCTGAGACACACGCACCAATGAGCAACCGGTACTGAACGTTGTTACGCCAAGCTGAAAGAGCGGAAATAAATCAACCTTACGCGCACATTTTCAGTGTCTCTTTTTAAAACAACAACAACATATTTATATGTCCAGCGCTTTGGTCATCATGGCGCACGCCACAAACTACATTGGCGAATGGTAGATTAATTTAGTTCTATGAGATAGGGCCACAGGCATTTTCAAACCAGTGCTGCTACCACCCGAAGCAATGTTGAGACTCCAATGCCAATGGGTATCGCGTTCTTTCGTCTCAGGCACTGCAAACGCTCTTCATTTAAGGGCAAGGGCTATTTTTGCAATTAAATTTCAACAGTTACAGTTTCTCATCTTAGTGAGTTGCGTTATTTTCAGATTGAACTGTTTTACCCCCTTATATTTTTCTTACTCTTTTAATTAACAAAAAATCCAGGTAATAATATGTATCATTTATGGACGCTTGTATGTATCTAATGTTTATTATATCATAATTTATAATCTATTTAATTGAGAAATGCAAGTAAAACAATTTTAAATTTGTTTAGATTTTAGATCACAGAGAGGCAAAAATAAAGACAAATTTAGGCTGTTTTTTAGTTCTTAAATTTTAGTGAACTTAATTAAAGCTAATTTAAGGTTGTGACCATACATTTATCTGCATTTTGTATTGTATTACTTTTTATTATATGTTACTAATTTGATGGTTTGGGTGGTTGCGATATTTCTGTTGTGAGGATATTTCATTGGTCGCAAGGGCTTCTCAGCAGGAATATCAAGAACTAGAGTTTGGAGGAAAAGAGGCAAGAGACAAAAAATGTGTATTGTTTGTCGCGTCATGTGTTCTCTTTGGAAGTTACATGTGATCTTGTTGTTACAGCCTGAACACTCTCTCTTTACATCATCGTTGTCTATGTTAGAAAAGGTCACACTTTGTTTTAATGCTGGAGTTGTGGATAAACACATGCTTATATTTGACGCAGCGAGAACTGGATTTGATATAATTTTCCTATATCTCCCTAAAAGAGCACAGAAAACTAAGATTTAAAATTCAAATATTTGACGAGAGTATTTATTAGACACCGTTTTTTTAAAATTTATTGATCAAGTGTGTTTAATAATCAATATTTTACTTTCAATTTATTTCCAGTAATACGGGATGGCTCAAGGAGAGACCCGTTACTGCATAGCGAATAACACCAATAGCCTAGACGAACCCATTTACTTGCCCATCACCAACTACTGGCAGAAGAAACATAGCAGGATTCTAGGACTGACCTTCATCCGCTACCTGAACATCAAGACCCCCTCTTGCCGGGTTCACCTGAGAAACTACGTCCCGGCCAGCATCCATCCTACCCACGGGGATGGCAACTGTTTATTCCGCTGCTTCTCGTTGGCCATCACCGGCTCGGACGCCTTCCACGAGACACTGCGGAAGATCATCGCCAACCACATCACGCGAAACGGCAGAGCGCTCTCGGTCCTGTTCCCCGAGTGCTTCCAAGACAACCCCAGCAACTACCTGTGCCATACGCGGATGGCCCAGAGAGGGACGTGGGGCTCCGACGTGGAGATCATGGCGGCCGCCCACCTTCTGAAGACCAAGATTTTCGTCTACACCATCCACGGTGCGGCTTGGCAGTGGGTTGAGCACAACCTCGACCTGACGTCACCGGCGACCAGGATTCACCGACAGTCGATCTACTTGATGCACACCTCGCTCGTCCACTACGATCTGGTCAAGGAGGTCAAGCTCAAGCCGCAGGTCACATGGGACAGGGCTCCGAATCCTGGGAAAGATCAATATTTCTGCAGGGCAGGAACGGGCGGGCGACAACATGACACTTACGACAGGCGCTTTAAATGTAATTTAACAAAATCTGCATCCAGAAACAGGGCTTACTATAGATCTTGCAGATACAAGCCTCGCTCATGGGAAGGAGAAAACCCCGTGATAAAGCGCTCCACAATGCATAAAAGCTACTGTGCTCGGAAAGCGAGGAATCGGAGTCGGAGCAAATTCGTAGCAAGAAATGATCGAATTAGAAAATGGAAATTGAAACCGTTACGGAAGTCTTTAAAAAGAAAGCTCGTTTAATTTTGACAAACTAAATATTAATATGTATGAAGAAAGGAAGTTATGGTCATAACAAATTGCTTGTGCCATCAGATCGATCTTAATAATTAATGACTTTCACTTTTAAAAATCTGCAGAAGTTATAAGCTGTCCGAAAACGACACCCTTCTGACACTTGTGTATAAAAGATAAACTATGCCGCTCGAGGCTTGTTACCCCTTTGTTCCTATGCTGCGGCTGCACGTTATTAAAAATGAACACCAAGTATAAACAAATGTACAGAACTGTTTATTTATTCATAGTCTCAATATTTATAAAATGGTCACACTGTTTAGATTTTACTAGATACATAACTCAGTCATTACTGTCTAATCATTTTTGTTAAGTATCAGTATCTGGCACTTTTATTGACCCACATATGGGCAGTAAGATGCGTGAAAGATGAAAAAGACACTGAACCTCCTGATGTGAAGGGTTTTGGGAAGGGGTTCTAACTTTTTTTAAAATCAATGAGTCCTTATCTATTTTTTGGGTTAAAATAAATATAAATACACTGTTTGTCCTATACATTGAGTTGCTCTTTCAGATATTTAGTCAAACATATAACTATGTCCAACATATATTAGTACTAGCTCAACGTTTTGTTATTGTGTATATGTAAATCTTGAAGTTAATATATGCAGTTTACAAAAATTACCAAACGTCTATCTAATCTATTGATAGTCGAGTGTAAAGAGTTTGAAAATGCCACATTGATTTGTTTAGTTTTGGCACATTTTTCAATTACTTGGTATAAATAAATACTTGTTCAATTTATTTACAAGTATAAAAATTTTAAACTAACCTTTAACATTTTGTACATGTAGCCTAACACTAATAACTAGGGATGGTAACGATTAATTGAAGTTCAATCGCTTAATTTAATAGTTAGATTTTGAAAAATAAACGATTAATTTCATGAATTACTTTCTTATTTTTAAAAAAAATGTGTACAGCGTTTTAAAATAATTTAAATTGCTATCTTCTCATATGTAAAGTTGTCTTTCCACCCAGAAAAGTGTCGACTGTTAATAGTAACAAAGAAAAAAGAAACAAATAAATTCAAAATATTTCATTCATGGATAAGAACTAACCCAAACTAAAGATGCAGAATACTTAAGCGTAATAATAATAGATGAGAAACTATCATGGAATTCCCATGTCACATAAGAGCCACCAGATTTATTACTGGAGAATATTTACAACTGAGAAGAATATAAATATTGTCGTTAAACCTTGAAGCACTATACTATAGTGTCTATGGGGTATAAGACCCAAGATTTAAGTAGTAATTATACATAAAGCAATTAATTCTAATTTAGAAATACAGCACATATATAACTTAATACAAACCTCAGATAATTATAAGGATAAAACACCTTTCTTATTCCGTATGCAAAACAGGCACATACAAATTCTCGTTTTTTCCGTCCGGAATTCAGGCGTAGCATGGGTTACCTTAAGAAACCAGGAAAACCAACACTTTATCAAAATTTAAAACTCTAATAAGAATGCAGTTAGCGTAGGCGTAGGACACAATAATCCTCTTATAGAAGGAGCGTCTGTAACAGATAAGATAAGAGGGAGTTTTCTAAATTATAATAAGAATAATAATCTTTTTGTTATGTTGAACAAGTTTTTTTAAAGTATTAAAAGTGGGGTGGTTGGAAAATGATGAAAACGCAAAGGGAATTGTACCATTAATAGTTTAGCACAATAATTTTATGTTAGTCTAAACGTTTCAAGATAATTTTAGACTCATTAGTAACCTCTGATCAGAAAAAGATCCACTGAATGAAGGCAGAAGTGAAGAAAAATATTTTGTTTTGATTGAACATCAGGCTACAGGTAAATGAATAATGAACCTTTTTTTTTCAAAATCGAAATTAAGATTTTTTTTCATAAATGGTCCAAAGAATGTTGTTTAAGCTAAAGAAAAGAATTATATATTTTTAAACAAAATTTAATTATTTTTTTATACCTCCTCCAGTGTGGTCTTAAAGCAACAATCCACTTATAAAAAAAAATGAAATGAAAAAAAAAATATTGCTCTGAGTAAAAAAAAAAGTTGTATATCGCCAACTATATTAGGTCTAAACCTTTTCGTAAAAAGAAAGGGAAAAAAAGTCGAAATGGTAAAGCAAGTTATGCTCAGTCAGCTAAACATATTCTACAGATGTATCTTATCTTATCTTAGATATACAGACGCTCCTTCTATGAAGAAGATAATTGCGTCCACAGACCATGAGAGATGATCTGTTGGCAAGTGATGCAGCGGTCACAGGCCACGCATTACCCCAGCCGCCTAGCCTATCTAGTTAGGTACCCATTCGGAGATGGGTGACTCGGAGACTCCTCAGGCCCCGAGAACAAATCCTCACCCTCGTGTGGATTCGAACTCGTGACAATCGGTATGACAGTCAAGAGCGCTACCTCTCGACCACCACGTCCCACGATTAAATTATTTTTTAACGATTAATTGACCCATCACTTACAAATAATTGGAAGAAAAAAAAACTTAAAAATTTTTTTTTTTAAATACTGCCTGTTAAATAATGAATTTCCTGAAGATTACAGATGGATTACACGTACATTTTGATTTTAAACTATTGATTGACGGGAAAGTTCAAAATTTTGATAAAGTTTGTCTACTTATCAAACCAAATGAAAAGCGTATTAAGCTAATGGTAGTAATGAAGTTTGACTTAGAGACAGAAATGACGACAGCTCTTCTGATGAATTACTGCGTTACAAAGTGGAGATGAACGTTTTTGAATCCATTAATCCTGTACAATGGTGGAAAGTCAATAAACACCAATATCTGATAATGTCTTTCCTTGACAAGACCATTTTGAGCATATCAGTTACATCAGTTCCATGTCAAAGATTGTTCAGTTCTGATGGTTATATTGTCAATTAGACCCGCTCATCACTTGAACCAATTAATGTCAACACACTTTTGCGTAGTTAATGATCAGTTGATATATAAAGGAGACATTCCAGTTTTATTTAGATTTTCATCAAGAACGTTAAATAAGTGTTACTTATGACATCATAAATTAA
>MUZC01004741.1:112705-132885 GCA_002072015.1 Radix auricularia | reverse complement strand
CCCCCCCCCCACGCAGACAAAGCTAAATCCGCCACTGTTCTTACATCAAAATTTCATTGTACTAATTGAAAAGTTGTACCTAAGGCTTCAACGCCGACATTGCCATTTATTCTATGTCTATGTGTAACACGCTCTGCAAAGGTATTTAATTGTCATGCCATGCACTATTTAATTTTAATGCGAATTCAATAATTCTCATAAACATATACAAATCAGAAAACTATTTTCTTAAAAACCCTTTTAAAAAAAATGCAATTCCAGAGTGAACTGTATATTTTGTAACTTTTTAGTGGGCGTCAAGGTATCATATATAGTATTATATAGGAACCCTTGTTTATTGCATCTGTAATCTTTTGTGATAATATTGATAACTGTAAAAAGGACAAGGATCATTCTTGTTTTGAAAGTTGGCTAAAATACAGTTACTGTTTGTTATCAGTAAGTAAGTCATTTGATATTAAAACTTAATTTGTAACCATTTATTTATGCCAAATGTGATACATTAATAAATAAGTATAACAAAGTAAATTTCTTGTTTATCAATTATAATCATTTAGATATAATAACTGAGTATATTTTTTCAAAAACAATAAAAATAATATTTTTTAAAAAAATGGATTAATGATCAACAGCTAAATAATAATTTTTTATTGATCTCCGATAAACATAATTTAAGGCATTGATTTGAAAATACCTAATGACTAATGAAACAAAAAATTTGAGTATGAATGCAACATATTTGGCATCTAAAGATATATACATTTATTATACAAGCTAGTTAATTAAAATAAAGCAACTTAGATTAATTTTAAAGATTTTCTGGAGGCTATTATTATAGTCTAATAAATGTTAATTGGATTTAAGTAATATTCTTCATGCTATGTAGTATTTCATAGCTCTATCCCTTTGATTTCAGATAGAAAATGTCATTGACAGTAACCAAGACAAAGCAGAAGAGCAACTTATGTTGTGGAAGAGTAAAAATTTCCTGGTCTTCTCTTTGCTTATTATTCACCATTTTAATGCAAAAATCATCAACAGTTCACGCAAGTCAATGCAGTATTGATGAAAATAATAGATTTGACTGCTGGCCAGAAAAGAAAGGGGCTTCAGAGCAGGCCTGCAGTGCAAGAGGATGTTGCTGGGCTAGGTCAACCTTTCCAGACACTGCCCCAAACTGCTTTTTCCCATCAGACTACAATGGTTACAATGCCACACAGATCATCATTACATCAAGCGGGATAGATGCAGTCATAACGAGAACCACGAGTACATTTTTCTCTCCAGACATTAAAACTCTAAAGCTAAGGGTTGACTTCCAGACTGATTCTCGACTTCACATCAAGGTACAAAGTCATTGTACTTCAACTTAGACGAAAGGTTTTTACTTAAGAAAATTTAGTGTTTTATACTTTGTTTTTTTCACTGTTTTATTTTATTTTGAGCTTGCTCAGTGAGCAGGACATTGTCATGTAGACACTTTGCACATATAAATTAAATCTTTATGCATAGTCGGTATATGAAAATGCCATATAAAATCTTATTTTAAATATAATCTTAAGTAGAAGGGTAAAGATTCTAAATTTAAACACGATAATGCTTTTCAAAGGCTAAAATTATGTATATCATATATCTGCTGATTGAATTCTTTGCAATAAAAGTAAGATAAAAATTTAGGTCATAATAAAGATAAAAATCTTTTGTTGGAAATAATTTACAATCGGTACTTATATTATTTATGTTTTTTAGCATTTCAATATTATTCCAGATTTTTGACCCAAGTAAATCTAGATATGAACCACCACTAGATGTGCCCTCAGGCTCTAGCAGTGTACAGAACCCTCTTTACAGTGTAAAAATTCAGAGGGATCCTTTTAACATTATTGTAACACGGAAATCCAGTGGAGCTACTATGTAAGTTATAATGAAAATGAGGTGAAATATAACTTAAATAACTGTAAAATATGTACAGTAAAATTAAAGTTTGATTCCACTCTAATCTGAGGAAATGTTTTTTTTTTTAAAAATAAAAACTACTAGTTTGAAAAAAAATTGGAAATTTTCCATATACACTTGATGATGTAACACAAGTATCAGAATTTATGTTAGGCTGAGTTTGGAACTATAGATCATAGCTAAAATTATGAAGCAAGCTTTTCAAGTTCAGATATGATTAAAGCAGAATAATCAACTGAAAGAACTTTTTTTTTACAGGGGAAATTTAAAATAAAGCAATACTCATAACCTTGTTAATTCATTAGCAAAATGTTGATTTAAACAAAGAGTTAGTAAATACCAAAAGTAAAAAAGTATTTCTGAAAATTTTTGTAAATTACAGCTTTGACACCTCCAGTACAGCACCTTTAATCTTTTCGGATCAGTTTTTACAAATTGCAACTAAGCTTTCCACTAGCTACCTGTATGGACTCGGAGAACATCGAAGCTCATTTATTCAGATGCTAACAACATGGAAACGAGTAGCTCTCTGGAACAGAGATGAAAATCCCAAGGTGGATAACAATGGCTATGGGACTCATCCTTTCTTCTTAAATTTGGAGCCCTCTGTGGGTTCAAGGAATGGACCATCTGATGCTCATGGGGTGTTTTTACTCAACAGCAATGCTGGAGGTTAGAGATGATTTTATAGTTATTTAATTTTTTGCTGGTTAAGATTTTGAAATAATAATTTTTTTGGAAACAACATAAAATAAAGTTGGGTTTATTCATTAGTTTTGAACCATCAGTTATACACAATTTTTTAATTTTAAATGAACTATTTATAAAAATATCTGAATGTTAAATTTTTTGTCTAAGCATGGGCACACAATAAGTAAAATATGAATATAGATAAACCTATATTCTGAGAATTATGAATTGATTTTTGGTGATGAACAAATTCTTTTAAAATAAATAAATTTCAGAGGTAGCACTTCAGCCCTATGGACCAAATCAAGATGGAGCAATAACCTACAGACTATTGGGAGGGATTCTTGACTTTTTTATTGTCATGGGACCAGCACCTTTAGATGTTGCATCTCAGTATACAGACATTGTTGGCCGACCTTACTTTCCCCCATTCTGGTCTCTTGGTTTTCATCTTTGTAAAGATGGCATTGCAAATTCATCCGTGCTAAGAGACATTATTAAGAGAAATCGAGATGCTGCTATGCCCTACGTAAGTAAATTTTAACCAAATGTTTAGAAGTGGTTGCAACAATTTTTACATGTATTTGTTAGACTTTTGATACCTTGCCGAGATTTAAAAAAAAAATATTTGATTCATTGCAGCTTAATTCTATATAATGACATTTTTTAAAAGGGTAGTAGGACATAATATTTTTGGTCAGTTTCTCCCCTATCCTCCATTATGACATATTCTTAACCTTTCATCACTGTTATCTTTGGATGGCTATTTATCTGTTATCTTAAAATCTTTAATAAACAAGATATATCAAAAGCAACTGATTTAAAATAAAAAAAATTTGAACAAAATATAATTCTTTAAAGTTTAATGTCAAAAATTTTTTTCTGCTCAAACTTTAATTGTGTATTTTAATTTTTTAAAAATCCATTTTTAGTCAATGTCGGACTATGGGGCAAGTGAAGTAGTGTTCATAAGTTTAATTAAGCCACCACTAATGAGCAAGGGATTGTGTTGCTAGCACAATGCCCCGGGGCCTTAGAATGTTTTATTTTGATGCAGTTACTACACCGAAAATAATTTTGAAAAATGCATAGAAGAGTTTTAATTTCCATAACACTTCAAAGTCAAGATTCTTGTTGCCATTCCTTTAAAACACATTTTAAACTTAGGCAACACCAAATCACTAAGTAATTGACTTTGTATTTTTTACGACATGATCTGCAATTTAGCTTTATCTTTTGCCCATGTTAATTTGAAAAACCTTGTTTTAAAAAGACAGCTCACAAACTTGTACTAAAAACTAAATTTATCATCGTAGTATAAATTATACTGTTGTCACTACTGTGACAGTTGAAATGTCAGAGTAAGAAGCTGATAGATAATATCATTTCAACAGGATGTGCAATGGGGTGACATAGATTATATGAATGGCTCTAGGGATTGGACATATGATACAAAAAACTATGGAGATTTGCCAGGCATTGTTGATGACATTCACAAAAATCATCAGAGATACATCATAATTATTGTAAGCAATGAATTTTATAGCCTATTGTTTTTTTTAAAGAATTAAAAATTTTACAGTTGTAAAATGCTTTTCTGAAAAATCATTCATTTATTGACAGTTTTACATTTTAAATATGAAAAAAAAGATAAATTTTTATCTCATTTTGTAATGCTAGTAAACCTTTCTGAATGTATCTTAATAAAATTGTTACAGGACCCAGCCATATCTATTGAACAGCCAAAAGGAACATATCCTCCGTTTGATGATGGCCTAAAGATGGATATTTTCATTAAAAATTACACTGATGAAATTTTGATTGGAAAGGTATGATTTAGATTTAAGCTCATTAATTGAAAGTAGATGAGAAATGCTTATCTTTATATACAGTTTTATGTAAATATCAAGTAACTTTAATATTTAAAAATGGCAAGTACAAGCCTCGCTGCCAACAGTGTTTAAAGTGCTTTAACATTTAAAACATATAATTATATTATATATATTTTTTTACTTCCATCACAGTAATTCATTTACATGCTATCTGTAAATGTACACACAAAAAATATTCATTTAACTTGAAGCTACTTCTTAGTGTGACTTTATCTATCACCACATTATTTTTATGAGACTGCAACTGATGTTTTTGTAGCAAATTTTATGAACTTAATTAATTTACCAATAATCTATACCTTGTTACTATATGAAATAAGCACGCACTATATATTAGATTAGGAAAGGACAAGTTACAAATAATCATAATTTTTAAAAAGTTTTACAATAGTATAAACTTAATCTAATGTAAATAATTATTTTTCTCAATATCTTTAAAATCCTGTTATCTGTCTTTAACTTTCCATTGTTTCATGTTGTGTAATTAATTTTTAAAACTTATTTTTGTCAATTCATCTAGTTATGGTCAGGTCTGATTGCATTTCCGGATTTTTTCCATCCACATGCATTTGATTACTGGTACAAGCAAGCAAAAGAATTCCATATTCAACTTCCATTTGATGGACTCTGGTTGGTGAGTTTAAGAACTTAAGAATGGTAACATAGTTTTTAGCACTTAATAAAGTTACATGAAAAGATTTTAACACACACACAAAGAAATTGTCATTATAATTCTAGAAGTAAGTTTGTTTTTAAAATGTTTGTTCAAATTGAATTTCAAAACACATACTTTGGGCTTCAGGATATGAATGAACCTTCCAACTACTATGCAAATGGTTCTATCCAAGGATGTCCCAATACCTTCTTGGATAACCCTCCGTTTATTCCACCAAGTAAGTGATATTTAAACTCTACTGTTTTTAATATTAACAAATTTCTAACATTAGTAATTTTTTACCACCTGTTACTGCTAACAAAATTAAAGATATACATGTTATATTTTGCTGGACTTAATTATAATTTTATTATTTTTTTTATTTCTTTATAGCCATTGACAGTGGAAGTTTGTATGTTAGAACCTTATGTCCATCAGCTAAGCAAGCTATTTCAACCCATTACAACATTCATAACATGTTTGGCTGGTCTGAGGCTAATGTAACAAGGGCGTAAGTTTAACATTTGTTGATCAAGTTAGTTTCAGATTGTTATAAATCTTTAATTCCAATATAATGTTTCGTAATGTCATAAAATAAAATTCAGGTATTTTGAAATTAAAATTAAAAAAAATATTTATACTATTTAAAATATTTACAATAAAAAAAGTAATTCTTATATATTTTTCATCAGAGTTCTTCATTCACTTTTCCCCACCAAAAGATCTCCAATGATTAGTAGGTCCACGTTTTCAGGAAGTGGTAAATTTACAGGCCATTGGTTAGGGGATAACAATGCTGAATTTACTGAGATGTATTATTCAATCCCAGGTAAATCATATAAGTTTATATAATAAATGTAAACATATTGTGCAAGGAAGAAGAAATTTATTTCATGTGTCTTTCTTACCTTTAAACCAGATGGGCTCAAGTTTAAAACAGAAACAACAGTGACACTAATTAAGTTTCTGAAAGTTTGATTTTTAAAAAGCTTGATACAGAAACATTATTTCATTTCATAGCCAAGTACATTTTTGTATGCCATTAAAATGTAATGTATTAATAAAATCAAACTGGATAGGTCCATTAATATGCTACACATTAAAAATGCTGTCCTGTTGGCTCACCTAGCAAATTATAATTCACATTACCCACAGGTATTCTCAACTTCAATTTGCTTGGTGTTCCATTTGTTGGAGCTGACATCTGCGGTTTCCTGGGAACCCCCACACCTGAACTATGTACTCGCTGGCATCAACTGGGAGCATTTTACCCTTTTATGAGAAATCATGCAGTGACAGTACAAATATTTCTTTAATATAATTTAAAAGACTTTATCCCCTTTACAAAATAAGAGTTTAAAAAAAAACATACTTTACTTTAAATCTATCTTCATATGTAACACATGAAACAGACTAAAGACATGCACCTTACATCAAATTTAATAATGCTATCTACTCCTTTCATATCTTGTCCTTTTTGCTTTATAACTCCAAAAGTTTACTCCATCTAACTTTAATTTGTAGGTAGCTGTTATTGAATATATTTACACATTTTGTATTCCTAAAAAATGCTGTAATTTTAAATTTATTTAGTCAAACATTATGATTAACTTGTACTAATGTAAAAACAAGTTAAGATCAAGCACATTTTTCTTCCATTTTTTAAAAAAAGTTTCATGATCCAGCAATCTTCCCAGAGCCTTACCGCGGTTACATACGCAAAGCACTAGAACTGCGTTACACACTGCTTGCAGTATTGTACACTGCATTCTTCAGAGCTCACACTGAAGGCTTCCCTGTTGTAAGACCATTAGTTTTTATGTGAGTTCTTTAAATTTTAATATCAGTTGAAAATATTCAAAGATTTAATAAGCTTGTAATTTTATTTACTGCTAATTAAACATGGTGTTTCATCAATTAAATGAAACCAGAGGCATAGTTAAGGAGTGTGGAGGGTCAGTTCTGCCCTTTTCTGTGAGGTGACATTTTCAGTCAGTCAGTTTGAAAGTTTATTTGTGGAAAGGGGGTGGTAAAATTTTGACCCAAACTAGGCTGCATTTACCCTGGTTACTTCAATGAGTGAAGCTATTTTGTTAAAAATGACATGTACCATGAGCTTAAAATAAAAATTTGTAAGGCCAACATGTCTTTAAAAGAATTGCAACAGTTTTGAAAAATATTTTAATTTTGAACCAAAGCAGCCAGATTTTTACATAAAAGGGAAGCAGTACAATTAATTTAATAAAATAAATACTGGCCTACAGAAATCTAAATTAGCTTAATTTATACAACACATATTATTAAATTAAATCTTTAATTGAAGGTATCAAGGCACAGAATTTATTGATAAACAGTTCATGTGGAGTGACTCACTGCTCATTGCACCTGTCTTAGAAGAGGTTTAAAACTTTATTCAAATAACACTATTTTCAAGAAGTACTTATTCAAAGAGAAAGCTGCAATTTACATATAATTTGTACAATTTCTTTCCGTAATACAACTAGAATTAAATATAAAAATGTATTTGTAACATTTTCATCATAGAATGCTCGAACTGTGAATGCATTTATTCCAAATGATGCTTGGTTTGACTTTTATACTGGAAAATCTATAGACGCAAGGGCAGCATATGTAACTCTTAGTTCTCCACTAGATACCATTAACATACTAGTACGTGGTGGCTCTATTCTTCCTTTGCTGCCAGCAACTCAAAGAACAGACATTTTGTAAGTATTTAAAAATGTTTAAAGATATTTTTAACCAGTTGTGATGTGATCAAAAATCAATTATTTTCATGTTTTAAGAGTATTTAATTTTCAGAATACTCCTTTTGAGATAATCTAATTCATATATTTTAAAGATGCTATTTTGCTTTTTCAATGCAAACAAATTAATAGTTCTAAAAATTTAATAACTTAATTTGAATGGGTGAAAATTTAAAAACTATTTTAAATTATTAATTTTACCATAGACGACAACAAAAGTTTCAAATTTTTGTTGCTCCTGATGATACTGGAAATGCACTTGGAGAATTGTTTTGGGATGATGGCGAGAGCATTGGTAACGTTACATACTATTAAAATCAGAAATCTGAAACAATTATATAGGTTTTTGTATGTAAAATTTTTATTTTATTTTCTAAATGATTAATAATACTTATAAAAAAAATAGTCAAATTCAAGAAAGTACATATTATAGTTGGTAATCCACAACTTTTGTTATTAATTATTATTAAAAAATTATTGCTATCATTTTTTCACACTCAGACAGCATATCAGCTAACAAGTACTCCCATATTCTTTTCAGTCTGCACAGTGTAAGTCAGATAAATATGTATTGTATTTATTTAAATTTTTAAAATAAAATACTTTTCTTGATTAAAATCAGAATAACATGCTGACGTTATAATAGTTCAAAATAAGAAATTATTTTTCTTTCCTCTAAGTGGAAGCTAGATTTGGGATTATATATTGAATTTTGAAATCTACGTTCCAGAATTCTTTCACAAACTTCATTCTACGTGAAGCTTACAACCCTCCTCATGGTATTAGAATGAGTGAACTGATTGTTTGTAGCATTCCTCATTCACCAACTAAAGTGTCCCTGAATGGATCCCCTATTACATATGAATACTTTCCTGATATAAAGGTATAGTTATAAAGAAATATATGAACCAGTAGAAATTTTTGTTAAAGCATAATTTTAAAAATTAATAATCATACAAATTACAGTCTTAAGTGATAAAAATTAAATTACATTTTTTAAATATTCAATACTCCTACTCCTAAATTAAAAAAAAATTGTCATCATTGTATTTTTTCTCTTAGGTGCTCAAAATATTTGTTCTTGATGTAGATCTCCTTCAACAAGCTTTAGTAACCTGGGATCTTTAACATTCAGGAAAAAAATATAATAAAAGTATCATATTTTAGAATTGAAATATATTTTGTTTTCTAACATTTACTCACTTAATTAATTTTTGTGTGCTATTCAAGGTAGACATACGAGAAAAATTTGCTTAAAATATATTTTAAAAAAAAAACCAACAAATTAACAATAACAATTTGAAACAAAGATGAATTATTGATTAGATGCTTTGCTTAACATATTATTGGATGGCATACATTTAAAAAAGAAATTAACTATTTAACAGTATTTATAATTTACTAGAGTACTGAAATTATTTACCATTAAAAGTTATGTTCTTATTAATTCCTATAAAAAAATCACAATTAGTTTTTTATATTTATCAAAATAATCAAAAAACGAATTCCTTTATTAAGTAACATTAAATTATGATGCATTAAGACTGGTGTGAGACAAGGTTGCTTGCTGTCACCCTTCCAGTTCTTGTTAGTCATTTACTAGGTGATGAAAACATCAACACAGCAAAAAAGAAATGGCATCCAATGGACCTTGTGGGATCAACTTGGTGATCCTGACTTTGCTGATGATCTTGCCCTTCTTTCACATAACCAATAACGGTTGCAGGAGAAAACAAACATTGTTGCAGCCACTTCTGTAAGCATGGGTCTCAATATACACAAAGGGAAGAGTTACATCCTCAAGGTTAATGCCACCAGTGCATCACCCATCATACTTGAAGGAGAAGCACTCAAGGACGTGGACAGTTTTGTTTACCTTGGCAACATGGCTGATAAACATGGTGTAACGGATGTTGATGTCAAAATAAGGATTGGGAAAGCAAGAGCAGCCTTCCAAAAACTCAAGAAATCTTTGGGTCTCCAGAACCCTAAGCAGCAATTTAAAAATAATGATCTTCAATGCCATGGTGAAGCCTGTGCTGCTATATGGAGCTGATACCTGGAGAATGACGGCAGTAAACCTGACCAGGATCCAGTCCTTTATCAACAACTGTCTAAGAAGGATTCTCAGAATTCAGTGGCCAGACAAAATCAGCAACCGGGAACTGTGGCAGCGGACAAAGCAGAAACCAATTGAGGAAGAGATTCTTCAGAAGCGGTGGAGGTGGATTGGTCATACACTATGAAAACCTGCCTCAAATACAACAAGGTAAGGCCTGAAATGGAACCCCCAGGGAAAGCAAAAAAGAGGCAGTCCAACAAGAAACACTTGGCACCAAGCATTGTAGGCAAACATTATGAGAATTGGCCATGGCTGGAAGATCCTGGATAGGCTGGCCCAGGGTAGTAGGCCTATGCCCAAGAAGGATTTGCAGACGCCGCCAATGATCGGTGGATGATGCTCATGGATGAAAAGGCTAAACTAACAATAATCCTTAAATTGTCCGCCTTCATTCTCAAAACATCTCATAGTGGTGATTTTGAAACTGCGCTATTGTAGTTGGATGAAGTCATTATTTATTTAGATAATTTGCCCAGGTTGCAAAATAAAGCAGTAAATAACTTGAAATAATGAAGCAGCCCTTGCTTTCCTTCATTATTGTAGCTTTAGAAAAAATCTCACAATGAAATTGTGTTATCTATACTAATGTAAGGATTTAGTAGCACACTTAAAAATATGTCACCCACAATACTTATCCAATAATAATGCAAAGTAGTATTAAATACAAAGCCAATTATTTCTAACTTGGAGATACAACACAAAGATAACCTAATAAATGTACTAATATAACCCTCAAATAGACAGTGGGATAAAAACACTTTTTCTTATTCTGTAAGCAATAACAAATACAAACAGATTCTAATTTTGAGTTGAGAAGATAATTGCTTTTCTCCTTTGATAAGATTACTGTTTACTGTAGAAATTTAGGATTTTTTCAGAAATACATTAAAAAATTCACATGCATTTTCTTATATCAGCTTTGGTGATAATAACTGTTGGACTTTGATGATCAATACTTTAAGATAGAGTACATATATTCATATATCACATGATATTGGCAAAAAAAAAAGCACATTACAGTTACATAACTATTACAGTTTAATTAATTAATAAATGCTATTTGTTACTCTCCCCAATATAATATCACTTTTATATATTTCTTACAATTGACAGAGGTAATGAGAACTGTGAAATAAGCATCTCTACACTTAAGTGCTGTACTGTAATAAGTTAAAAATAAAATTATGTATGATCAATGAGAACACTAATATTGACTAATCTGGCCGTTGAACATGAAATGACTTATAACATTGACAATGCCATTTACACTTTTGCCCTGAGGAAAAGCCAAAAACATTAATTTATATCAATTTTGTTTCTTGCATAACATGGGGTACTTTGGTCAAGCGGCTGGCGCACCTGTTCAAATCATAGTGAAGGTAGGAATTTGTTCCCCAGTGCTAAGGGCAAGGGTGTCCCTGAGCCCACACAGCTCTGAGTGGGTACCTGACACTAGTTAGGGAAACAAGGGCGCATTGGCATAATGAGTGCCTCATAATCATAATGAGTGCCTCATAGCTGTGAGCCGTGGTCTGTGAACGCTGCGTCACTTGGGTGTGGTCAAAGCGTTCTTATCAGGCAGTAGGAGGAGATTACCTTCTTCAATGGAAGCGTCTGTAATGATATATAGAAAAAAAAACCCATCAATATTACTTTTCAATAAAAATTATAATTTTCTGTATAACCTATTATTTTGGAAAGCATGGCATCCCTCCAATGACATATAAAGCCACGAATCAGTCCTACCCCGATGATACCCAACTCCTATGTGTTCATGATTATTAAGGCTTTTGATAGCCGCCTGACAGCGATATCATTAACTATCAAAGGTGCCTCCTGGAACTGTGAAACTTTGGCATCCTCTACTTACTTATGTATACCAGATTTCCATTTAGATGTAGATAGTTATAAGGGTCTTGATAAGACCATACAAAAAATATATTTACTAGAAAATAAATAATGTTCGCCGAGATGTGTCCAAATACAATATATATTCAAGTTTTAGAAATTGTATTTTAAAGGTTAGACATTTAAAAGTGGCTTATTTTATTTTATTCATTTTAAAACAATTATAAATTTAATTCAAAAATATTATGCAAAACAATTATTGAAATTTATGTTTAATTTATTTAAAAGAAGTTTTATTTTTACAAATTTAAAATTTAAAAACAAATAATATAACATTACAAAAATTAAAGTTTATAAAGTTATTTTTCTTTAACTTGTACAACAATATTATTTCCCCTGATTTATAGATTTTTTTTTTGTTTGTTCTAGCCAGTGCTATCTTATTTTTAAATGTGGGATTTGATTTGTATGGCAACCTCCCTAAATTCAAAAGTCAATCGTTTTAATTTTAATCCGAGATATATTCATTGTTTTAAAATTCAAATCAAATTAAAATGAATGTAAATATTCAAGGTTATTTTATGGCGCATTTCTCTTGAAGGTGTTAAGTGTAGTTTTGTTTGGAATTTCCATTGGTCATTGGCATTGCTGAAGGCGGCAAAGAATTGACGCGGACCTTATGGTAATCTACTTGTCAGAGCCAAGTGCGTACCTTATGGTAATCTACTTGTCAGGGCCAAGTGGTTACAGGTGGATTCTCGGGGATTAAGAAAAAAAATATGTGACGCCCTGAATGTGTTCCAATTATATCTAGACATGAGCGTTGGAATTATTAGGTATTAAGGATGGGTCACAAATGTTCCCTTTAAGCTGCGCAGCCACGCCAATTATCTAAAGGACGCCGCACAGCAGTTTAGAATTACCGCGCAGAAAATATTGTACAAAATTGGATGCTGAACAACTTTGCACACATGTTTTTTCACCCTGCCCAGGGACCATCGAACCTTAGAAGAGGGACATGGAGTGGTCACAATTTTCTCTATAGATAAAACGGTAATATTTCAGCGAACAGCATAGGCCCATTTTCGTCATGTATGGGGGCGGCAAAAATCTTTACTACTGCAAGAACTGTAACTTAATATTATTAATATAATACTTAACTGGTTGCAGGAATACACGTTTTATAAACATTTCCAGCATTGTTTAGTTGACCAGTCAGACGGCATTAGGCCTACTCTCAGACTTTGTGCCAGGCCCTCCTCTCAGAGAGGACCGTCCCGGGGATATCGACCTAGCTGTTAGTTCATTTGGGTGGGGAGGAGAAAAGTTGCTAGTAGAATTACCCGGGAATACCTATATGAACATTAGGCTCAGGGCTTTTAACAACATTCCATATGTACGACTTAAGTATGTCATGGAAATGGGAGCCCCAAGACTTTCACCGATTAATTTAAAAATATTAAATAACTAGGCAACTAGGGTATCCCCCTTCAAAAATGACGGAAGTTTTCAAAATAAACATATTTCAGCTGCATTCCATTAATTTTTGAAAAAATGTACATCAGAATAAAAAATAATTTAATTAGTAATACTGAACTTTCATTTATTTTTCTTTTATACATTTATTTCCAAATTTAACAATTTTATGCGGAGGTTCGAAAAGAGTTATTTTCGGTGCAGTAATTTGGTGTGCTGCTTTCTAAAATTAATAGCGTCACGGACGGGACGGGACATAGCCTACATTGCACATTTTGTATATTGATGATTAATATTACTATAACTTTTCTTTCTTCGATGTATGGAGCTTTTTTCAGGTATTAGTGATAATAAATGAGTAAATAAAGCTTGTTGAAAGAAGGCTGAAGCATTTAACTTTCTTTTTGACATTGAATACGCTTCACTTTTTAAAGTAGCATTCATTAAAAAAAAAATAAAAGTCATCATTAAAACTACATTAGCAGCTAAGTATTCAAATAATCTCAAAACCTAACCAGGTTCACGAAATAGATCAAATATTTTAACATAAAAGAAAATAAATTATATAAAAACAATAATATATAATATGATTAATAAAACGTCAAATTAAAAACTACACACAAATTAAGATAGAATTTACACAATACAAGTCTATAACCTCTGTGAAAAAATGTTCCGGACGCTGTTTTCATGCAAGTCAAAATAGAATACAGATATAAGACAGGATAATTGATATTTTTTTATTTAAAAAAATTCCAATTAGCCAATGCGAATGATGCAATTTTTTTACTTTCGTTTTGCAGAAATATTTAACACTCTCAATTTAAAAACATAATAAATTTAAGATACAAATAAATTATTGGACGTAATATATAGTTAATTATGCGCCGTTGTCACGGATGACCAATTTTCCCTTGTAACTTTGATTTGTGAGCTGCGCACGGTGGTGTGTTTCGTGGTCGCGTTATTGATTAGTAGGTGCGAAATTGTGCAAAAGGGAGTTGTTTATGTTGAAGTCATTCATTAGAATTCATGTAGAAGGGTAGAGTGGCGTAGCTAGAACTTTTGACGCCCGGGTTTGCCACCCTTTTTAGAGACCGTACATATATGACGTCACGCTCTTCTGTGATGGGGAGTCATCCATTTGTGACGATGTGTAACGAGGGGAGCATGCTTAAGAAATCTGACGTCACGTCAAAACGCGCAACTTTAAATAAAATGTCCACTTAAATATTTGATTACTGACACTTCATTTAATGACGTTTATGTAAAACGCGGCGTGTTACGGTATTAGAGGGCAGCCTTACACTAAAAACGTACTTAAATTTAAATGACAAAAATTTGATTTGAAACATGCTCATTTTCAAATAGGAATTACGGCTTTTAAGGTGAGGGGGTAAAAGCTTGGTGACGTCATATTGAAGAAAGGGTCTACGTTTTTGTGACGACGTTTAATGAAGGGGGAATGGGGTGAGAGACAAAACTTATTCCAAATTTACACCCAGAAAAATTCCCAAACAAAGATATTTTATACATTAGTATGTAAACATATTTAATATTTATACATTTATTTCCTAACTTTCTTTTCTCATCTTAAGATAAGATAGGATAAGATAAGATGAAATACGTAGGACGCAATAATCTTCTGTACAGAAGGAGCGTCTGTAACATATAAGATAAGATAAGATATCTTATCTTATATGTTACAGACGCTCCTTCTGTACAGAAGATTATTGCGTCCTACGTATTTCTATGGTTTGTGTTTAGTCCTGTATTCTTAAAAGATGATAAAGTGTTGGCTTTCCTGGTTTCTTCAGGTAACTCATCCACGTCCGAATACCGGACGGAAAAAAAGAAAACTTGTATGTGTTTGTTCTTGCATATGGAATAAGAAAGGTGTTTTTATCTTTATGTCTATTTGAGGGTTGTATTAAGTTATCTTTGTGTTGTATTTCTAAATTAGAATTAATTGCCTTATGTATAATTACTAATTTACTCTTGGTTCTTCTATCCTCTAGTGTTTCAAGGTTTAATGATTTAACTAATGGTGTTACTCTTGTCAGTTTTGAATATTCTCCAGTAATGAATCTGGCAGCTCTTTTTTGGATTTGTTCTAACTTATCAATATTTTCTTTGGTGGATGGGTCCCATGCAGAAAATGCTTATTCTAGTATAGGTCTCACCAGGGTGAGGTAGCATTTTAGTTTTATATCTTTGTTACATTTGTAAACGTTTCTTTTTATAAAGCCTAAGTTTTTTTTTGATTTGTTAATAACTTCATTAACATGGGGATTCCAAGATAGTTTCTCATTTATTATGACTCCTAAGTATTTTGCATCTTTAGTTTGAGTTAGTTCTTTTCCATGAATGAGGTATTTTGAATTTATTTGTTTCTTTTTCTTTGTTACTCTTAGCAGTTGACATTTTTCTGGGTGGAAGGACATACTCCAGTTAGTTTCCCATTTTATTAATTCATCTAAGTCTTTTTGTAAAATTTTGCTATCTTGTTCTGACTTGATTGTTCTATAGATTATACAATCATCAGCAAATAACTTAACTTTAGTTCCTGTTGAGATATTGTTGGGTAAGTCATTTATATAAATTAAAAATAGTAAGGGACCTAGGACAGTTCCTTGTGGAACTCCTGAGTTAACCTTTATTGGTGTAGATTTAGATCCATTAATTATTACAGTTTGCTCCCTACCCAATAGGAAATCTTGGATCCAATGATGTAAGGGACCTGAGATTCCAAAGTATTTAAGTTTTTTTAAGTAAACTAAGGTGGTAAACTTTGTCAAATGCTTTTGAGAAGTCTAGTAATATTGTATCTATTTGATCATTATTATCTAAGCCTTTTGATAGATCATCTATTAGACCTATCAATTGTGTTTCACATGATCTGTTCTTATTTTAGATATACAGACGCTCCTTCTATGCAGAAGATAATTGCGTCCACAGACCATAGTGTCAGGGGGAGTTTAAAATTGTCAAAAATAGCGTGACTAGTTTATGGACGGCCCCCAAACAATTGTTAGTTGTGATGTATTTTCTATAAAATTCTGCGTCAAAATTTAAGGTTTACTATGACATTAATTTAGACTGGTGTTTCTCGTACGATGATAAACTAAGGAGATCTAAGTTGAATTAAATTACTGAGTTTTTTTTTTTTTAAATAACTTTACACGTATGGTGAAGAAATTTGTGCTTTACAGTTGCACAATTAGCAAATTTTCAAATATCTAAAGTTTAGTAACAGAAAGACATAGCACATGGGCTCATAATTATAGTCAAAATTAATTGTTTAGATTCTGCTGATAAGTTTTTAAACTATCAAGTTTCTTTATCTGGTTGTGGTGTGAAGATGTCTGAAGCAGGGAACTATAGTTATTGGTGGATTTTTTTTATTTTATAAACTTTATTACGGAGCACACAGATGAACTGCAATAGTTTTTATTGCAATGGGATATAATTTGACAACTAGCTTTTCACATTTAGGATCGTTTGCAATTGTGGCGTATCTGGAACATGTCCTGATTCGTCAAGAGACAAACTGAAAAGCTACACAATTCTTTAAATCGTTCTTTCTTTTTCCTTCATTATCAGCATTTATGTCTGAAATACCTCTCTGAACTGATATGAGAACAAGTGTTGTAAGTCCGATAAGTCTGTCATGTTTAAATTCCACTATTAAAATTATTCTCTCGATAGTTTTGTTGAGGCCCCACACGTATAATGTGGATAAGCAATATTCCAAAAACTTGCCTCAGTTGTTATGACAAAATATCATACAGAATGGGACTGCATGTTATGTCAAAAGCAAAAAAGTGTGTTTGCTGCTCACACATTTCATGAACCCTGATATTTTAAACTTCTACTATACACGATTGTGCCCTACGCATATCCATGATTTGTCTTAGTATTTTAAAAAACTTTATATTTTTCATGGGTTTTTTTTTTCTTTAAGGCAAGCCAAGTAACGCCAGATGGGAAGATGGAGGATTTATTTGTTTGTTTGTTCTTGTGAAATGAAAAAAAAACCCTACTTTTATCCCTCTTAAGATTTTTGTTTCGTTTTTCTAATTTAAAATTTAACACAATTAGACATTTTTATTGTGATTCAACTGATGGTGTAAGTCTTGTCGATTGTGTGTGCTCTTAAGTAATAAATATTGCAATTTTGAAAAAATTCTTCTAGTTTAGCCGCTATATTTTGGTATATGGGTCCATGTGGTCCATACACAGGATGCCTCTACCAGTGTACGGTCTGACCAATGTCAGTGAAAATTTTAACATCCTGTTCTGATTATATCTGATTGCATGTTTGTTTCTAAAGCTTGAGAATTATTTATTATATCATTCAGGCACAGTGGCGTCGCTAGGGTATGGGATGGGGGCGGGCCGCCCGGGTGACACGAACCCTAGGGACGCCTATACACAGACACACGTGTTTACTATTTAAAAAATAAAATCAATTTCAAGAGTTAAGTGAAAGATCATGTTTTATTAAATAACATTATTGAGATAAGCAAGAGACCAAAACAATTTTAGTATCAGTCAAAGGATAAAAACATAACACATATCGGTAAGGTAACAATGGACAGATAAATCTCGTATAATTGGTCATCAAAGATCAGCTTGACCTACTGGACTTCACGTCATGACGAAATCTTGCATTTCTGAGAATTTAAATAAAATTTAAAAATATGCAAAATTAAAGGTCAATGCAAACGTCAGTGTGAAACAAAAATCTTGAGAGATATTAATTCTACCATGGGAATTACGGGGAAATTGGCGTGAAACAGAATTGATCGCCCACAACAGAAATCATTGTTAACAATAGGGATGATGTGTAAACCCATCTGGAATGGTGGATAAAACAGAGTGATGGGTAAAACAGAAATTTTGCATAAAAACAGGAATAGTGAATAAAAATGACAATGGTATGTCACAAAGCTTTGCCCCCCCCTCCCGATTCATCCATAAAAACCGAATTTTCTATTAGAAAATGAGCATCATCGCCTTTTTGTCATTTTAGGTATGATTTAGTGTAAGACTGCACTATAATAGCGTTAAATGCGTGAAACTATGTAAACCATTTTTTAAATCAAGTGTCAGTGATCTAATAATTCAGTATTTTTTTAAAAGTTGCACGTTGTGATGTAACGTCACCACATTTACTAAACACACACCCCTTCGTCACTTATGTGTGACTCCGCCCACCCCAAACCAGGTGCGTGACGTTATTTATGGATGGCCCCTTAAGAGCGGCAAATTGGAGGATAGGAAACAATTCCGCCTGGCATCACTACACAATTATAAGAATGTACTCAACTCACCTTGAAAATCTGGTATACACTGAAACAGACGAATGAACTCAGCAGGGACACCAGGCCAAAATGGCAGGTAGCTTGAACTGAAATACAAGGAGAAATAATTTCATTCCCTTATTACACGTCATACATGTGAATTATATGAAATCATAGTTCATTGTTAGGCCTAACTTTGTGTTTCGAACTCAGTGTCAAATAAGTAGATAGATGTAGTTCAAACATGGTATATATGAGTCAGGCTCGTAAATACCCTGTTTGTATGGCATCTACTTATCTACAAGCATGAATAAAGTCTCAACCATACAACGTAAAATATCCTTATACAAGATGATCCGCGGGTTAGCATACACCGCAGACTTGCTCATCATAGATAGTGCAAAGAACGGAGGAGCGGGGGAGAGAACGGACATAAATAGCAACGCGTAAATATTGGGCAATAAAAGCGAGTACACGTGGAGACATGTGCACACTGGTTGTCGTTACCTGACCCCACCCTTTACTACCATCCCTCGCCAACCATAAGCAGTGATTTTCTGACTCTACTCTATGGCAAGTCATGTTCGCAAAGCATTGGGAAAAGAACAGACAGAACACAACATTTATTTCTTTTTAAAAATTGTTATATTTGGGAATTGAACCCAGGACTTTCCGCGGGCAAGGCGGGAGTGATAATTACTACACTACGAACAGTGGCGTAGCTTGAGCTTTTGCCGCCCGGGGCGGTCTTTAATATGCCGCCCTTTTAGGGGCCTCCCATAAATGACGTCACGCGCCGTTCTTTTTTTTTTTCTTTTTTTTTTTTGGTGGGGCAACACACATATTACGTCATTCAAAACGCGCAACTTTAAATAAAAGTTCCACTTAAATATACCATTGCCGAAAATGAAGTTTTACGTGGTTTCACGCGTGTTACGATATTAGAGTGCAGCCTTACACTAAAAACATTTTTAAATGACAAAACATATATATTTTAAACACCCTCGTTTTCACATAGAAAATACCACTTGCATTGTGGGGGGGGGGGGCTTTGTGACGTCACATTGAGAAAGGGGTCTAAGTTTTCGTTTCATGACGCCGTGTGATGAGGGGGCAGGGAGTGAAAAATCCGACGAAATCACCTGACGTCATTTATGAACGGCCACTTAAGTCAATCATATGAAGGTTTTTATAAATTCATAAACTTGAATAAAAAATTGTAATTGAAACAAAGTACATTGTAAAAGGTGGGGAACAAATTTACCATAGCATGCCCTATTTATGTAAGCAGTAAAAAAAAGATTCCACATAAGATGATTTACCTATAATTAAAACATTATATAAAATACAAAATAATTGTTTTGAAGGCCACAAGAAAGTTATAAGGGTCGCCCCCTCCACAATGAAACAAAAGATATTCCAAATTTTACACCCAAAAAACATTAACAATTAATATGCTTTTACTTTTTG
>MUZC01004741.1:81388-94683 GCA_002072015.1 Radix auricularia | reverse complement strand
ACGATTCGGGAAATTTCCCAAGACTTCGCAGTAGTGTTAATAATCGATAAAACGCGATTTAATTGGCTCACTTAGAGAACATAGTATAAAGTATAGTTTATATTTTTCGAGTTTCCCATGTCCGCTGGCCGTGTGGTGAGAGCACAGGCGCGTTATGCAAACGGTGTGGGGTGCGATTCCCAGCAGTGTATAATAAATTTTTCTTTTCACACTCAATTGTAACATATCGCAAACACTTCAAACAGTTATTTCTTCGTGTGTGTGTGTTTTTTTTTTCATGATTAATATTTAGTTACAGTCCTATATTAGCTGTTAACAATCATTTTATTTTAAGGGACTCTGGCTGGATAGGGCCCTCGTTTGATTGCAGCCCGGGGCCCCATGCAGTCTTAATCCGCCCCTGCCGTTCGCTAGTTGATCATTAATGATTTATAATTAATCATTTATTAATTAAAGTGAAAGACTTTATGATGGTAAAGCATCATTTTAAAAAAAATTAAAAAGTAAGAGTCCGTACTCTGTTCTGTACTGTAAGTGTAAGTAAGTAAGACTGAACTGAGTAGGAGTATAAGCATAACAGTGAACAGTAACTAGTAACTTCAGTTCAGTAGTAACACTTGTAGTAACAGTGACTCACTCATGGGATATAAAAAAATTGTCCCTGGAAAAAAAGCCTGTTTGAGTGTTTGCACTGTGGTTGTAAAACAAAAACCAAGAAAATAAAAAAAAACAGAATATATAAAAAAAGTCTTTATCAGGATTCGATCCGCTAACCAATAAAAGACACTCACAATTTCTGTAGCTGACTATCCATTAGTCTAGAGAAACTTGTTACTTTTTGCGATTATTCAAAGTTATATCCAATTATCATTTATTAGACATCAATCATTAAATTGTAACTAGTATTCGTACTATAAACATATAAATATTAGTACTATTAACATATAAATGCACAATTTAGCCTAAATCGAGTGAAATTGGCTATTATTTTGTTATCAACCGCTGGGAGTACGCATGCGCGACGACCAGACCCGACCCGTGCTAATAATTTTAAAAATTATTCGCACGGGAAAACCGTGCGAATAATCACTTCGATTCTAAAAAGATAAAAAATGCAGAACTATTATTATACTATGCCATGCCTATTTCAATAAGTCACGTGCCATAGTAACAAGATGGCTGCCGGTAATGACGTCACGGTCGAACAACTACATGTTTACCGATTTTTTTAGTGAATTATTTTTGGATAACTCTGCTATTTGAAACATATAAGAAAATATAAAACAGACAAAAGTAAAAATTGGGCAGTAAGACAAGACAGCTGGCAAAAATAGCAGTTAATTAAAGTTATCTCAGAAATGACTGAAGATAACCATAACAAATCATATATTTCTGCATTGTCACATCATTGCCTTTGCCAAAACAAGCGACTTAAAATTTATTCTGATGTACGCAATATTGGCTAATTAATATTCAAAATGGCTGTCAAATTTGCATATGTGATATTTTAAATTGAGCACAACTTAAAAATAATTATCCAAAATATTAAGTCAAGCATATCAGACTGTTAGTTTTGAAAAGGACAACAACAATTGACAATAATACTTCATTAAAATTGGTTGATGTATTCGAATGTCCCTAAAATATTACATTTTTTATATATATCGGAAAATTTTTTTTATTTATAAATGCAAATGAAATATCTATTTATGTTGGTCTTTAGTTAGTCTTTTATACCTTAAGTAACTTAAAATAGTGTTATTAACCCTAGAACTGTCCTTATGGCCGATGGTCGGCCGTTATCCCCCTAGCTGTGGTGTCCCGGTCGTTTAAACGGCCGTTAGTAAAAACATCATTAAAAATGCGAATTATTTAGTAAAAACATCATTAAAAATGCGAATTATTTTATTTACGTTTAGTAAGGGGAGATCACTGTTAAGAAATGAATTTCCTTCCTGTTTTCTTATGTTGTCGTTCTTACAACATGTACTTATAGAGTGTTATTTAGTGAATAAAGCCGAGTGAAAATTTTCTGAATTTTTTCTGACTCCCAAAATGTCTTGCGCTGGAGAAGGTCCATAAAGATAGGAAAATTAACATTGGATATCTTCATCTAATTTATTTTAATTGTAGACCAATTAGAATAATAATTTCATGGACTTTCCACAACTAAATGATGATAATGATAGTGATAGTAGCAGTGAGTCTGAGTGAGGACGACTTAGTCTAGAGTCAGATATGTTGACGAAATTAGCACTGCACCTCTCGGTCATAGTGATGAGATTTTACTGACAAATTTGTTTGGTAGTGCAGAACAGACTCAGAAAAGATCCTATTGTCAGAATATACATTTGGACATGTGTTCAGAGCCTATTAATTTCTAAAATTTAATTTTTGATGACGAACTATTAACAGTAACAACAGTCTCAAAGTTGAATGTTGGTGAAAGTCCAAGGTTCAACCTTCTGGGATTTAATGTGTCTTGCTACACAGTAAGGTTGTTAAGACCGCTCGCTTTTGAGGACCGACTAACCGTTCAAAAAAAGACCGGTTAACCGCTCGTCCTTATATCCCTAATGTTTTGAGACCCATTTGAGAACTAACAAGAGAATGTTGTCGCCTGGCATCGTCTGATGGCATCAAAGCCCGCTTCCCCCCACTTGCGTTCAGCTCTTTCCGCATTGCCCTCAATTCAAAGCATTTTTTTTAAATCCAAAAAATTAACTAAACAGTGATGATTAATTGTCCTTTTTATGTTTATTTTGGGGACTCGTAGTTCACCGGTCTAAATAAGAGGACAGGTTCAATTGTTTGTTAAAGTTAGTGAGGTATTTTCATTAGTTTCAAAAACCAACGCCTCGCCCGTCCGTTGTGACGTCATGTTTACCTCTCTTGTGTGTGATGCCCATCAACTCGCGTATTAAAATTAATAATATAATAAAATTATAAAGCTATGGAGTTAACGATGATAAAATGGAATTTATTTAAAAAACATTATTTTTCAATCGTCAACTCGCCAGAATAATTGAATTTTGCGACGCACACGTTCCCCCTACCCATTTTTTCTGTTCAAATAGGGTTTGAGCTACACTCTGCGTACTATTAATGTGGTAATCAAATGCCTTTGACTAGCAGGAAAACTATCACTAAAAGACGGAACTCGAATTTGTGGGCCGATTAATCGCCTAGTATCTTTGCTACGTCTTTCAAATACCTCTCGTAATATAGGTACATGTACTTCACTAAGCGGCGTGCGCCGATAAGTTTTTGAATGCCTGAACTGAAACAGACTATAAACCGGTCATCAGAAAATGCGGATAGGTCACGAGGTCATTTGCTTTTATAGCTGTCTTTGTCTTTATAAGAAACAGACTATAATTAATCTAAATAGAAACAGCCTCGGCCTTGACCGTTGTTGACATCAAACGCGCACTCTGTTAGCTCTCGTACAGTCACAGTGGCTCGACAACTAACCAGCTGGATCTTGGTATCGCTTTTACTCACCGCGACAAAGCGAGAGGCGCGAGGCACGTTACCGCTTGTGTTGTTTTTTTCACTACGTTATCGCTAGGTTTTTTTTAAAAATTTTATTTTGGGTTACACTGTCCTACGGTCCTGAATAAAGATGACCGGTCCTGGTCTGAGGACTGGTTAGCCAGATAACCGTCAACAAGCTTACTATACAGTACTATACACAGATAAATCTGTGCATCAGCTGTTGTTATTGGAAGGCAAAAAGAACAGCTTTGTTTGCAGTGACACTGGTGTCCTGCTCGCAAAGTTGAGTGCCACCCACGCGCAAGCCTCACCTCATTCATCAGACCGACCAGGGTCTTAGTCAGAAAAGAAATATAATCAAAGACATTCATGTCTGTGGTCTATGTTTTCACAAATATTGTTGTAATAAAGTATTGATTGAATTGATTCAGAAAAGGAATTTATTAAGTCAGTTAAATGGTAAATGTAATATAATTTCCCTTTCCTTTTTTTTGGCGTGACCGAATTTTTAAGGTTATGAAAGAAAAAAATTCACCAAAATTACAATTTTCAAACAAATAACATATAATTATACATATTCTGAAAGAGTATTGCTTCTAGTATCTGAAAATATTGGTTTTATTATAGTTTAACTCTTAATATACCAAAGCGCGGTAATCTGCGGTTTACCGTTTTTTACCAAAGAGCGGTAATGCGCGACTCGATAGAACTCTCTTTAGAAACGAAATTACAGAAAATAAAAACTCTTCAGTGCGTGAAAAACGATGTTTTTGACTTCAGCAATGGCGACTGCGTCCTTTGCTAGTGTTATCGCTCGATTCGCGATGTGTTTTGGAAATTTTTAAGTTTTTTTTTCAAAGATGCGATTTTGCTATACTTTATTACTAAAATAATAGTACTAAACTACAGGTAAAAATAGCTTTAAACTCAAAACGTTCTTTGGATACATAAAATAACCATTCTTATTCTAAAAGATGACGTCAGTATGGCCATAATAATAAAAATGGATTTTAAGCAATTTTTTAAAATTTCACAACCGGTTGATCGCCATTTGGGAAATTCTTACGGTACTGAGGCGGAAGTTTTCCGAAAACCTTATGGCACATTAAGAGTTAAACAAGTTTTAGAGTGTAAGAGTGGTTTGAATGCAGAAGATGAGTAGTAAAATTTCACTCACACTGTGAAGGTCAAGGTCAGTGTCAACATACATGATATAAAAACAAATTATTTCTATACCATAAGAAACCATATCCAATGTACTTTCAGAAAATGTATACATGTTAGGGTCTCTGAGTTCATTTAGTGTGGGATTTTGTCATTTTCAAAAAGCCAGGGAAAAAGGCTAAAATGGCAGGACGATACAGAAAAATTCACTGGACAGTTCTAGAGTTAATATTGTTTAGCCATTAGATTAGAACAAATTTGAAAATAATTGGCTGAGGTACATAAAAGGAAGTTACGGCAATCTTGAAAAATAGGAAAAAATCTATGTGGTGATTGTGTTTTGATAAATTGAAAGAAAATTTTGGGGAGGTTGTGGGGCGATGGGACTNTGGACAAAACTTGAACAAGGGGCTTATATTTCAGCAAAGATTTTTCACAAAGTGAAAAATGATTTATCCAAATACCTACAGTAATCAGCAATGCATATCTTAATCTTATTTTTGGTGCCTGCTTGACGGAACAGATGATACATACATTACTATTTACAACCAGAAGAATTGCTCAAAGAAAGTAAAAAGAGGGGGTGGGGAAGAACTGACACAAACAGCAGCCCAAAGAAATCAGAACAACACAAATTAATGTCAGGGTGGGTGGGGACATTGCTGACATATTGATGGTCTCGAGACAAGTGCACTGCAGCTAGTTACCTAGCTTAGTGATAAAATGTGATTAGCGACCCTACTGAGGGTCAGCTATGTTAGCAAAAAAGGGTGAAAAAGAAGGGACAGAAACATTTTTAAATATTACAAAATAATATTTCTGCTGAGGCTTGAACCCAGTACCTTCCGCATGTAAGGTTTCTATACCATAAGAAACCATATCCAATGTACTTTCAGAAAATGTATACATGTTAGGGTCTCTGAGTTCATTTAGTGTGGGATTTTGTCATTTTCAAAAAGCCAGGGAAAAAGGCTAAAATGGCAGGACGATACAGAAAAATTCACTGGACAGTTCTAGAGTTAATATTGTTTAGCCATTAGATTAGAACAAATTTGAAAATAATTGGCTGAGGTACATAAAAGGAAGTTACGGCAATCTTGAAAAATAGGAAAAAATCTATGTGGTGATTGTGTTTTGATAAATTGAAAGAAAATTTTGGGGAGGTTGTGGGGCGATGGGACTTCATCAATTCTTGTAGATATTTGGATGCTGAAAACAGTGGTTATCATTAAAATTGCGAGAGTGGTGGGGAATCCAAAAGATATTTATATTATTTTATGTAGTTTATTTACTGTAACTCAACTAATTACATTTTACTTATGAAAAAAATTGGAGAACATAGTTAATAATGTTCAGCATCCAATTATCTTTAAAATGATATAACTCACATCAAATTTCATGAAGACATTACACAGAGAAATGCAGTTATCTTTACAAATATGCACATTGTTTACATTTTTAAGTGGACAAAACTTGAACAAGGGGCTTATATTTCAGCAAAGATTTTTCACAAAGTGAAAAATGATTTATCCAAATACCTACAGTAATCAGCAATGCATATCTTAATCTTATTTTTGGTGCCTGCTTGACGGAACAGATGATACATACATTACTATTTACAACCAGAAGAATTGCTCAAAGAAAGTAAAAAGAGGGGGTGGGGAAGAACTGACACAAACAGCAGCCCAAAGAAATCAGAACAACACAAATTAATGTCAGGGTGGGTGGGGACATTGCTGACATATTGATGGTCTCGAGACAAGTGCACTGCAGCTAGTTACCTGGCTTAGTGATAAAATGTGATTAGCGACCCTACTGAGGGTCAGCTATGTTAGCAAAAAAGGGTGAAAAAGAAGGGACAGAAACATTTTTAAATATTACAAAATAATATTTCTGCTGAGGCTTGAACCCAGTACCTTCCGCATGTAAGGTATGAACCACTTTTTATTTCAAAGGAACAAGGGAAGTTAATGCAGGGAGCACAGTCGGTCTGGAGACATGCCCCCACTTTGCTTGATTAATTGACCCTAGGGTCATTCGTCATGCTTATTTGCACCCTGTTTGTTTGTGACTTTGTTCTGGTGAATTTTTATATATAAGAAAGTTATTAAATATGAGCAAGTGCCTTTTTTTTAAAATGCCTAAAATGGGTAGAGTGAGCTCCCTTTTTTCAAACATTTTATAATACTAATACGCCTAAATAATATTTTTAAAAAATTAAATTCACGAATAAATATTAGGATTTTGATTTTTTGTGGTAGGATTTTCCCCTCCCAACACTTCTTTAAAGTTGCTACTATTCCACTATTTTTGGTTTTAAAATTGAGTTATAAAACTAGCCCTTATGTGATTTTCAAAGGTTTATTTTCAATCCTGTCACGTAATAATGATAATACCACCTTTTTCTCTAAACAAATGTAAAGCGCCAATATCTGGAACATAATCATGTTGTGGATTTATCATGCTCAGAATATGTATCTTATGAGATATTGAAAAAAATGAGCGAATTAATAACTAAAATATTACATCCCAGAAACGAACTGTCGCATAGCACACGCCGCAGACCTGCCCACAGATGGTGAAAAGAATGGACACAAACTGTAGTCAAAATAAATAACGCGAGTGAATAGGGGAAGGTGGGGTGACACATTGTTTGTCTCGAGACATGTGCACAGCTGTTGTTTTTACTTGCCCTCTTCAACACCATTGCTTGTCAACCTTAAACTGTGATTGGTTATTCGTCATGCTTATTTGCACACATCTTGTGTGCTTGTCCAGTTTTGATATATATATAGATAGATAATTAAATAAATGAAAAACTTCACCAATCATGTAAAAATTAAAATAAATGCCAAAAAGGCATACCTGCTGCAATAGCTCTTTTACTATTCTAGTTGTGGTCAAATTGGGTTATTTAAAAATGGCAATGTTTCGTAATTTAAAGATAAATTACATATACCAATAAAAAGTTATTATTTTTTTTTCAAATTAAAACATTATTTTCCTAGCTGTAAAATTGTTTTCTTGGTCTAAGTTTACCTTTTTACATTTTCAAAACTGCTTTAGATGGTCCTGAAGGATGGAACAGTGGGGAAGAACAAAGCAATAGTGGTGATGGTCTTAGTTTATCTGATCGTAAGAAAAAAAGACGTAGCCGTTGGAACACTGAGGAAGAAAAGATTGTAATACCCGGAATGCCCACAGTTATTCCTTCTAACCTATCAGAATCACAGCAGAGACAATATGTTGGTAAGTTAATTTGTGGTATATTTATCCAATTTAGTTGTTTCATCAGCATTAAAATGTAGTTCTATAAACAACTTTGTATTATATGCAATCATGACTAAATTCACATTTTAATGGCTTAAACATGTCATTTATGCAGCTATATATGTCTATTTAGTTTTCTATTGATTTGTTTGTTTTATCCTGATTTGTTACATTAAATTTCAGTTCCTTGAACAATATTATTTTTTCTTTATAACAGCTCTTGTGTATAAAAAGTGCTGTATTTTTCAGATATAAAATTTCATCAAATTAATATTGGTCATATTTTCTGTACATCACTACATATTTACACTCACACACAAAATTTACTTTAAGTTTTGTAGATTAAGAATGTTATGAATATAACTTTTAGGTAACTATGTGCTCAATTTTTATGTGATCAACATTTAAAATGTTGCCCTCTGATGTTGATTTTAACATTGTTATGCTACGGTATAATGTTGGCTTTTGTTAACCCCTTTTATTGCAGTTCACCTTCAAATTGAGGAAATAACTCGTAAGCTGAGAACAGGAGATCTGGGAATTCCTGCTAATCCTGAGCAAAGGTTTGCTTGGTTAAAAAAATCCCCTTTGGTTACATGTCAAGATCAAAATGGGACCTCCCCAAAAAAATAATTAACCCTAACCGCTGCTCAATTTATAGGACAGACATGAATCTCAGCTACGGTCAGGCTTGGAATGTAACTGAAGCTCTTTTGCAGCCTAAATTCTACTATCCACTTCAGAAAAGGATATCTGTGTTGCTTTGAAATTAATAAAATTAAAAAAAATTGTTAAAAAATTTATTTCGTATTTTATAATTATCTTTCTTTATCTATTGTTGAAAAGCACTAAGATATCCTTAATCACAGCATACTAAAGGTAATAACAATTGTAATTTCTTTAACTCATTTGCTCATCAACAAAATCCAGCAACAGGTCAACATCAGGTGCTTGGAGTATTGCAGTAACTTTTGGGTTTTTTTCAGCTAGGATGAAAATATAATTACACAAATTTTCTATTTGCTGATTTAGGGTGGTAATAAATCATTGGTAATTTACATCGACTTGATTTTTATGTAGATTTAAAACGTTTGTGACTCAATTGCAGTCTTTTATACAGCACATTTTTTTAACAAGCCTAGAAGCTTATACAATAAGGCTTGGTTCATTTTAACTCCCTTTAAATTAATGTCTTTTTGGGACTTCTTAAAGCATAGTTTTTTTTTAATTTTAGGAGGCTTATCCAGAATATTAAGTTAGTGTTTTTAGGAAAAAAAATAATTTTGCGATGATAATTGTTTTTTTTTCTTCTTTAATACCAAGCCTTCGAGGATACGCCTCATAATTGTTTCTTATTCTTTTAGTGGTCAATTAGTTTATAACATAATATTCTGGTGTATTTTTGTGATTGCATTTTATTTAAAATGTCTGATAATCAAAATGAACCTCATAACTAATTATGTCCAGAAAAAAAGGTGTTGGCAAGGTGTCAAGCAAAGGATAATGGCATTATAAAAATTGTGAAACTAATGAAAAAATATAACTAATTTTGATGCTAATTTATCTTTTTTGCTAATCACCTTACAGGTTAGGTCATTTTTTTTAGGAAGAGGAAACAGCTGGTCTAATTATACAAACTCTAATATGTACAGCTTAGTAGTAGTTACATTTTTCTTCTTAATTTATTTTTTGTATTTTAGAAGTAAATTTTTTTTTTACTGACATTCCTTGTGCCGTAATATTCATCATGGAATTCCTTTTCTAGCAAGAGAAATTGCAATAGTTTTACAAAATTATATAGTCAAAATGAAAAAAAAAATCATAAATCATCTAATTAAATCTTTCTTCAAGTTAAAAAGGAAGATAAACATTAAAAATAATTTGATGTCCTTAGGGAACAGTTTTAATAAATAGATGCAAATTGATTTTGTTTTAGATCACCGTCTCCAGAACCTATCTACAACAATGAGGGCAAGCGGTTGAACACGCGTGAATATCGAACAAGAAAGAAGTTGGAAGAGGAGCGCCACAAGCTTATTCAAGAGGCAATTAAACTTAATCCTGAGTTTAAACCACCTAGTGATTACAAGTATGGGTTCAATTTTATCTTAGTTATACATAATATATTTTCCAAATTTCTCACAAATAAATCCGTCATTGTTTAACTCTTAAAGCCCCATAAGGTTTTTGGAAAACTTCCGCCTCAGTCCCGTAAGGATTTCCCGTATTACGATCAACCGGTTATGAAATTAAAAAATTTGCGTAAAATCCATTTATAATATTATTGTCATACTGACTTCATTTTTAAGGCTAAGAATGGCTATTTTACGCATCCAAAAGACCGTACTGAGTTTGAAACAATATTTACCTGTAGTTTAGAACTATTATTTTAGTAATGAAGTATAACGAAAACATATCTTCGAAAAAAAAACCGTTAAAACTACCAAAAAACATCGCGAATCGAGCGTTAACACTAGTGCCGGCAAAGGCCGCCATTGCCGGAAGTCAAATACATCGGTTTTCAAGCATTGAAGAGTTTTTACTTTCCGAGATCTCATTTCTAACGAGATTTGTATCTAGGGACGCATTACGACGCTCTAGGGATAGCGGGAAGAGACGCATTACGACGCTTTGCGACTTTAAGAGTTAAAATTCACATGCTCTTAACACTTTCAACTTTTTTTTCTCAGACCACCAGTTATAAGAGTCAGTGATAAAGTAATGATTCCTCAAGAAGAGCATCCAGATATAAACTTTGTTGGACTGTTAATTGGACCAAGAGGAAACACACTGAAAACTTTAGAAAAAGATGTAAATAATATTATAAATATTTAAAATATTTAAATTTATGTTTCTGATTTTTTAAGTCTTAATAGGTTTAATATAAAATTAATTAAGGGGCACAGAGGTTGAGTGGCTTGACTGGAGTACTGATGGTCACGGGTTCGAATGCATGAAAAGGCAAGGATTTGTTCCCGGGGCCTAGAGCGTCCCTGAGTCACCCTGTTCCGAATGGGTACCTAACACTAGTTAAGCGGCTGGGTAATGAGTGGAAACTTCATAGCCGTGGCCTGTGAACGCTGCATCACTTTCCAACAGATCATCCGTCAGGGTCTGTGGACGCAATTATCTTCTGCACTGAAGGAGCGTCTGTATAGATAAGATAGATTATTAAAGATAATTTACTTTCAGGAATATTTGTTAGAATCTATATATGCTACTTTTCAGACTGGAGCTAAGATTATAATTAGAGGTAAAGGATCAGTAAAGGATGGCAAGATTGGACGTAAAGATGGCCAGCCACTTCCTGGAGAAGATGAACCACTGCATGCATATGTCACAGCTAACAACCCTGAAAATGTCAAAAAGGCTGTTGAAAAGGTACTTAATTCTTAATTGTTAATAAAAATACTTTCGCCATAACTAATTTTATTGAATATTAAAAAATAATAAAAACACATCTAATATTCTTAATTTGAATATATATATAAGTACATGTAATTGTTTTTGTACTGATGAAGGCATGAGCCGAAACGTCTACCATTATTTGTATTAGTTGATAATAAAGCTTTAATTTATTGTTTCCTTACACAAATAGTCTGTGTAATTTGTTGTTTGTTTTTTTTTAGCATGAGAAAATATTGGTTTGCTTTTTATTTTCAGATAATTAAGAAAAAATAATTTTTATTTGTTTATTTAGATCAAAGACATAATCAAACAAGGCATTGAAGTTCCTGAGGGTCAGAATGACCTTAGAAGACAGCAGTTGAGAGAGTTAGCTTTGCTAAATGGTACATTAAGGGAAAATGATGGCCTGGCGTAAGTTTATTAACATTTTAGATTGACACTGTTACCTGATGCATTTTCTTAATTAGGTTTCTACTAACTCATCAGCTAAATGTTTTTATTTTAAATGTTTGATAAAACACTATTATACTTTTAAAAATCTGAAATCAAATTTTGATGACTGAATATAATGTATTCTCTTAGTTGGTATAAATAATTTAATGCATAGTCAAGCTGCTTATTTTTGTTAAAATATTCAAAAACAATATATTTTTGCTCTGGTCCTAGAATTTATTTATTTCTAAGGGTTATAAAATGTTTAAAAAATTCATTTCTGAAGGAAATTGCGCCAGATTGCAGAAAGTCAGACTATTGTTACCAACACAATCATCTGTACAGTTTGCGGTGGGACTGGACATATTGCTCAAGATTGTAAACAGAAAAGGTAAGTTATTGTTTTTTACTCAAAATTTAGTAGAGGACATACATTTTTGTGTTCTGTTAGCTGTAACAAAGATTTAGTATATTTTGTCTAATTATCTATCTGATTATAAATTATAATTTTATGACCTACCTTGCTTTTAATTTTCTCTTGAAAAGGCCAGGGGATACATTCCGCATGCAGCAGATGCAGAACCCTGCAGAAAGGGCTAAGATGGACAGTGAGGTAAACATATTGGTTAAATTTATATTTTCAGTAAAATTTATTTTAAAAAAAAATATTTTAAGTTTGGTATTTATTGTAATTATTAAACATACATTCAAATAGGTAGTCCAAACTGGCGAAAAAACCCGTTTTGGGGTCATTTTTCATAGTTTTCAAAAAATAAATAAAATACTTCTAGGAGACTTACACAAATAAAATTAATATGTGAATAAACTTCAAATCTTTATCTACAGAAATATATATTTTTTGTATCTGTAACTTGTGTCCATATGTATTTTTAATGTGTTTTAAAAGTATCAGTTTTGACAAATTTTACGGCGTTTTTTCGCGTGAATTTTTACCATTAGGTGTTTGAAACGCCGATCGCTTCGCGCCTATTCAAATTAGCGACATAGTCTTACCATCAAATTAAAGGGCAGATACTACCCTTTCGTTTGATGTATAGAAAGTATATCTAACTTTATTATTTCATTTTAAAAATTCAGATTGAAAACTTAAGTCGTAGGAAAAACAATGAAATTAACTAAGCTGTAACACTTTTCGCACACCGATAGAAAGATCATTATAATATTCAAATTACTGTTGTAAAATCAAATGAGTGGTAACTATTGGCGCGACGCGATTTTCTTTAGAAAAACCTAACCATTTCCATTTTTCGTTGTTTCACGGGGAAAGCCGAGCGAGTCACTGCTAAGTTCTTTGACCACGGTCTAGTGGTTTTGTTAATAGGAATTACTCGTGTTTGAGACGTCAATCAATGCGTAAGTAATATATTTAAAGTTTTATTTACATTTAAACAAAAGATTTACACCTGTTTTAGTTTAGTTGATTTAGTTAATAAAAAGATATTATTATCTTAAGCAACACTGCTGGTCTCATCGCAGTAACATAATATAAAATTGGACGAGTC
>MUZC01004741.1:49579-80714 GCA_002072015.1 Radix auricularia | reverse complement strand
AAGTATTGACTTCAAACACTTCCTTACCAAAGATTACACATAATTCTAGTTTTGATGGTATATTAATAACATGTTTTTAATAGTATATTCCTTATTCCTCAGTGGGGGAAATTCTTGTTGGCCCCGTGTGCATCATTTCTGGCTAAAGGAAAAGGCCACAGCTTCCACCAGTTCCTAGAACATACGGTTTAATTTTTCATGTTACACTTCATCAAGGTCCAGGGTAACAAGAACAACAAAGATGTTGCAAACTGTTTCCAGAAAGTCACTACCGGCCTGATTGTTTTGTCAGGAAAATGGAACATGTGGTTTCTAGTATTTTGACACTCTCTGGGACTGATTCTTTGATGGATTATTTAGCAATGACATTGAACCTGGATTCTTTATATCCAGCCTTGGAGAAGTGCTGTATTACTTTAGCTAATGTATGTACACCACTTTATTTTGATAAAACAATCTGTAGTGAAGTTAATGTGACTAATAAAGACTTATAAAAACATTTCTTAAAATAAAAGTGGGGAAGAAAAGTGATGACTAACAGTTACAGAAATTTCTTTGTGCTAATTTACTCTTAAGTAAAGACTAAACAAACTGAAAGGTATGGTGAAGTTCAAAATATTGCACTTGCACATTGAAAAAGGAAAATAAAATATCAGTTTTTTAAACAATAATTCATAAGTTCTGTACTTGTACTAGTTAAAAGAATTTTATGAACTTAAGGGGCTAAACTGTTTCTTTTTGCAATTCATTCACAGAAGTTTAAAAATAACCTTATCATGATGTTTGAAGGGTAGATTGTCAAGACAAGGAGACATTTATTGTTAAATTTTTTGTATCATTTAATGCAACTAAAAAATATTTTTTTATGGTGTTGAGCATTGATATTTCTGACATTTCATTTTTTAATAAGTAGATATATCTGAGAACACTTTAAAATGCTTTTGATCCTACTGTATTATGCAAAGCATTTTTAATTATTTTTTTAAAAAACTTCATTATTTAAAAATAACGTGGGGCCAGTATATTTGAAATTAATTTAATTCATGTAAATACACTTTAATGCTATTGATTCATAATGCCTACTGTGCTGATCAACACTATCTTTAGTTTGATGTATGGTATGTTGAGTTATGTCAATTGCATAATTTTTTATGAATTTTTAAATTTTTAATTATCACGTATTAGTACTTATGAGGGTACTAGTTTTAAGGATTTTATCAATTAAAGTGATTAAACTGTTTCTATCTTGAAATTCATTCACATAAATTGTTAGGCTTATTAAAAATACCTTAATTTGATGTTAGATGTTGGATATATTGATTTTTGTGACGAGGTGACATATTTTTATGTTTACATTTGTGTATCATTTCATGCCACTTTTTAAAAGCTAATTCAATGTGGTTAAGCATTAATAAGATTTCTCTCATTTCATTTTTTTATAATTAGATTCATCTGAGAACATTTTGAAATGCCTTCGGCTCAATAGTGTTTTGCCAAGCATTTTTTATAATTTTTTTAAAAACTTCAATTTTTGAAAATTTAATGGGGTAGGTATCTTTGAACATATTTTAATGGATGTAAATGTACTTCAATGCTATTGATTCACATTACTCATTGTTCCTGTTAAAATTACCTTTAATTTGATGTATGGTATGTTTATTTATGTCAGTTCCTTAATTTTATATGAATTTTTGAAATTGTGCATTTTACACTTTTCCGGTTGGAAAATAAAAATGAAAAAAAATTGATGTTTTCAATTTGTAAATATTTTTTTACTTTTGAATGAATCAATGTAGAGGCTTCAAAAAAATTGGGCTTATTAATTATAAAATTTGTTGTAACTTTACCAATTTCTAGACATCTCAGTAAATTATGTTAGAAAATACCAGTCTTTGAAAATGACCTTTTTTGAAAAGTGAAAAAATGCAGATTTTGGCCTTTTTTTCAAATTTTGTTTTTTAAGATAACTCAGTAATTTTTTTTCCCAATGTCTTAGAATAAAAAGTACTACAAAATGAAATACACCAAAATTATAAAATCCTAAAAAATAAAATCAGTTTGGACTACCTAATTCAAAACACACCAGTATTAATAAATATATAAATAAATTATCCTAGTACATGTCATTGATGGCTGAGCTTGGAGAGGGTCCACCACCGCCACCAAAATCAGAGGCTTCAAACACTAATCAGACGAATTTTGGTAGGCCACTTTTAGCAAATCCACCTCCAAATCCAATGGTAAGTAGGAGATTTTGTTTGATTAGTGTGCATTTTTCTTAAAGAAATAGAAGAAAACTAGCCTAATTTTTGTATTTAAGCCCATTTTCTGTGTCCATTATATATTTTATTTTTGTTTATAGAATAGTTATCATTTACTTAAAATATGTTCTTCACAAATGACCAGTCTTTAGAAACATTTTAAAAAATATTTTTTATTTTCTGAATTTATAAGCAGAATATAATCCTTAATAAGAAAATAAAGGATCAGTGGTAATTACAGTTATGTTGCAAAATATTTTATTTCCACCTAACTCATAACAACACACTAATCACTTTTGATTCCTTTTTTCACCTCTTTTTTAAAAAAAGGCCATAAATTCTCCTTGGCAAATGAACAGACCCCCAATGGGTCCTGGAAATTCAGCTCCATTACTCAATAGACCACCAATGGGAATGCAACAGAATTCACCGCAAATAAACCCACTTGGTCGTCTGCCAGTACCACTTATGTCAACCCCTCTGCAACCACCTCCGGGCATGCAGGCTCCTCCAGGACTATTGCCACCTCCAGCTGGCCAACAGCAGCAGCAGTCCATGATGGGTGGAATGGGAAATATGCCTCCCATGCAACAACAGCAAGGGCCGAACATGTTACGCCCTTGGCAGCAGCAGCAATCTCAGTCAATGGGTGCTCAAGTAGGACAGTCAATGATGTCTATGAACAATCAGATGACACCAACTTCTGGTTCTTTAGGTATGTACATAAGTATTGTCTAGTTGCCACTTTTATAATTACTGGGCATTTTTCCTTTCATAATTTGAGCCATTACATGTTAATTTTTTAAATTTTGTTTTCTCAGCTATGCCTCCACCCCCACCATCTTTACTGGCACCACCACCCCCGCCACCTACTAGCAGTCAGAACCAAGTGCAGTCCACTCCTCCTTGGATGCAACAGGCACATGCAGGTAAGACACCTTTACTGACTCCACCACCACCTCCGCCTCCTCCACCGCCACCAGCAGTGAGCATATCTTATGAATCTGCATTTACATCCAACCCAGTCAGTGCTCAGCAGCAGCAACAGAATATTCTCAAGATTCAGAGTCAAGCAAAGCAGAACAATGGAGGGATGGGGAACATGTCAAATCCTAATTTAATGATGAATAGAGGTGTATCACAAAATATGAGTAATCTTGGAAATGCATCTGCCCTTCTTGGAAATTCAGCAAATATGTCAAATCAAAGAAATCAGGGTAACTCAGTGATGACCTCCCAAAATATGTTTCACCAGTCTGGCTCTAATAATTCCAACCAGCAGACGCAAATAATGAATAGAGGAAATAATCCAAATATGTTTCATGGTTCAGCTCATGGTAACTCCCAGCATGGAATGCACTCAAGCAACATGTTTCCTAATCAGGGCAACAACAACCAAATGATGAATAAAGGAAATATGTTACAAGGGATGATGAACCAGAATAGTTCCCAAAATAACCCCAATCAAGGCAACTACTCTATGAATCAAGGGCTTGGGCTTCCAAACTTGAAAATGAATCAAGGAAGCTACTCTCAAAATTCAATTGTAAATCAGGGGAATGGTTCTCAAAATTCATTGAATCGCAGTGATGTTGGAGATGATCAAAGCAACTCTCATCTTAATAGAAACCCAAACATGTGGAACTAAATATTGTGACAAACTTAATTCAAAGCTATATGATAAATTTTATTTAAACTGTCTGAAATAGATTTGACATATGTTTTCCAGAATACATGTCATGTCTAAGTTTTACTTATAGTACTAAAACATGCAGTCAGTTTTTTCCTTTATGTCACTTAGATCTATATCATTATCATCGTCACGACTGTTAAATGCTTGGTTAATTTTATGATTGTTTCCCTGATTGATGTTAACAAGATCAATGGATTTAGTCCAATATATTTGAAAATGTTGAGTTTATTGATATGAAACCATTAATTTTATTAGTATTAGTACATTGATTTTATATTTTCTAGTACCACTACCTTCAGTGATTAAATGCTGATTATATAGTTCTTATTTTTGTGGTGTCATTTATGTTCCATAAAAAATCAGTTTTAAATTTCATAATTATTACTGAAATAACTGTTAAAAACAATTGTGTGAAAAGTTGCCAGTTCATGTCTAAAAATGAAGAAATTTGTTAAATCAAATGTATCATCCTTACATTAAAATTTTTATGACATTTCATTGCGTCAGTAGTACATTGTTATTGTACTATTGAGTTATAGTTATGTGGAAAATAAGCTTTAACAGGGAATGATTATGAGTCAGTGTTAATACTATTTTGATGTGATAGCATTACTCTATCCATGAAGTGTTTGTTGTGTTTGTCATGAGTTAACTCTTGTGTGGTGGTGCCTAAAAAGCTTGCTAGCCTCTATCATGAGTTTAATTTTTTAAATTTTTTTTTTGGGGGGGGGGAGTCATATATTAATTAATGTGAGACCCTTATGAAAAATGATTTATTACTTGTTAGCATATAAAAAATATTTTTCCCACATAATTTTGAGTTACTTAAATTAATTCACTATTACTGAATAATCCATTAAATTATTTAATTTATATGTCATATGTTAAAATTGTGAGGTTAAGACAAGGACATTTTTGTATATTCATGTCAAGGATACATATTTTTTTAAAGTGGGGAGTGTAGTTATTTATCTCAAAACAATTTCTCCTTTTTTCATTAAAATTTATGCTTTCATGTGCTTTAGAGTGTTTTTTTTTAAAAGTGTATATTACCCGCAAACATATTTTGTCACAAAATATGCTAACACAGAAAGTCTTCAAGATGTTCTGAATGCTAAATTGCTTTGTTTTTTTATAGGACATTACAAAAGAAATAGCCACAGATATTGTTTAGTGCAAAAGATTTTTTCCATGCATTATTATGAATAGCTTCCTTCCTCATCACAAAATTTTCAACCCCTTATAAAAAAATGAAATTAAACTGCAGTAATTCTAACTCAGATGACTGTTTGTAACATTTTTTGTGAGTGAATTGTATTTATGGAGATTTTTTTCTCTTTCTTGCTTTTCTGAAATATTTGTCATATTGATTTTTTGTATCAACTTGCATACATTATGATCATTACTTGAGAGGTGAGATTTGTATATTGTTTTTTTTTTGTTATGTTGTTTTCTTTCTAACTATATACATTAAAAAGAATTGCTCTCAAGTTTGTGGTACTTTCAATAGCATTCGCTTACATAGAGGTAAATTGATTTTAAGTTAATAATTAAGCATTTTCTTTTCTTTAAATTTATTGTTGTTATACTTTGATTTATAATTCATTGTTGAGGTTTTTGGGATTTTATACTTTTATCTTATTTTTAACCAGTGAATAACATTGTCTTATTATTTTAATCAATTGAGGCTCAGACTTAATTTATTCCACTATCTATATCCCATCCAAAATGAATTATCTAATACAGATTAGATACAAATTGATAAAAAAGAGTGGGGTTGTCTTTATAATTCCCATTATAATGGTAAATGTTCACATCACTCAACAAACTATTAGCTGTCAAAAGGTTACATTCCAAGGAATTTTTGTATAATTGGAGCATTACATTAGTTGAATTCTGTGTTTTGGAATTACTGTTAAAAATATTAAGTTTGCTTGTAAATGGTCTTCAACTTCAATGACATATGTATTATGGCATGTTATAACATGCATAACAGATTTCACTTTTTATCATATTGTTGACCTCCTTGAAGCTATGATTTATGCGCCAAGTAGTAAAAAAAAAATTGTGCCCAACAAGGCTTGATATTGTTTTTAGTTTAATTGCAAATATTTCTCCATTGCTTATTTATTGTGAAAGTACATTTATAAACACTATTTAATATATATCATAGATGAACCATAGAATAGAAGTAGTGATATATTCAGTAAATCTAAGCCAAGAGCGTTCTGGAAACATTGGTTTTTGTTTTTTCCTCTAGGTAACATGAGTCTTCAGACACAGCAGCCACCACCTCCACCTGTGACCACACCCACAGCCCCCTGGCAGCAGCAACCCCCACAAATGGCACCACCACCTCCACCGGTTTCTCTGGCACCATGGCAGCAGCCGCCACCTCCCCCAACAGCTATGTCTATGTCAGCACCACCTCCTCCTGGCCCAGTTCAGCCCCCTTCCCTACTAACAACATCTGTACCTCCTCCTCCACCTCAGTCAAGTCCAGGCCACCAGTACAACACTTTTGCTCCGCCACCTCCACCTCCTATGTCCTACAACAACCAGAGAATGGGTGGGATAAACCAGATGATGATGGCAGGTCCACCACCTCCCCCGCCTCCTAGTTAGGATTAAACTACAGATAATTAGGTATGAAGAATAAGTGCTGTGTAAGGAAGAAACCTGCTTACAGCAAGTCTGTAAATTATGTACATTTAATCATCAGTCTCAGATCATTGTAATTGGTATTGATACAGTGGCACATATTAACCAAATTGACATTTCCAAAGTACATTGTCTGGTAATTTAATTATAACCATTGGTAAAGTACTCTGCCCCTCCCCCTTTTCCTTACATATTTTCTTAATCACCAATTGTGATTTTAATAAGCTTGTAAGATGAAAGAAATAATTATACATTATCTCAATTACAATGAAATAATTAATTGAGGGACCTTTTTTTGTTTCAACAACAAAAATGTTCAATTATTTTCTAAGCTTTATTTTTATTAAAAAGAAATTGTCATTTCAGCCATATATAAAAATGATGTTTTTGACCATGATAAAGTTAGTAGAGTCAGGATTACTATAAATATTCAATGAATATTTGCACTTGGAGGTTGTGTTCTTAAACAAAATTATTGGACTATTGCATGTCTTTGCAGTCCCCTAATATGAAATGCTGTGGTTGTAGGTTAATTTGGTTTTTATTTCTTTTTCATAGTTTTTATGCAAGAAAAATTTCAATAGAAAAAATTTGTTCCCATTATAAAAATAACTAATAGAAAGAAAGCATATTAAATAAAAATTGATCTGCAATGTAATTTAATTGGATTACAGTATTCTACATTTTTTAGCATATAAGAAAATTTTATTATAATATTGCTAAATATTAGTAGATGCTACTACTGAATAGCTCTTAAACATTAGCAATAGATTTAACAAGTATTATGGGATTTAATTACTTCAGCAATGATTCACAAGTATTATGGGAGTGCACATCTATTTTTTAAAAATGAATCAATTTAGTTTTTTTAATGTTGGTTTTGTTTATGGATAATAACAAATTTTCTAACTGTCTTGCATACCATTGATACTATTTTGTAAAATTGCTCATCTTAATGAAAATTTATTAAAAAAATAATCAGTGCAATTTTTGTGTTGTTTTTTGTTTTAAAAACCCAGCTAAAAAAATATTTTTTTGGAAAGGTATTAGGTGTTAATTTAACTAGCCAAAATAAACATGTTGTTATTTTTACGTAGCGGTCAGGTAATAAAAAAATAATTTATTTTTAAACATAATTGATTATCAATTGGAAGGACTTTCTATTACAGACCATAATTTTACACTTAAAATCATCATCACAAAATGTTTAAACTTGATGTTACAGTTTTATTCAGCCCATTAGACCACATGCACAATATTGTTGAATCTCTCTTGTCAATTGTTACACTAAAGTCCCATAACAAGATTGGTCAGAACAATCTGGAAATGGGAATGTTTCTGGTATGATGTGGGCTTCTGTAGTAAATTCCAGTGTAGACTTTTTGAGACCTTTGAAGTGGACCTGAATGAAAATAAACCAGTACAATCTTTTTTATAGATCTGAATATAATAAATACTGACTTGTATATAAAAATACACCTAATTTTAAAGATCTAAATATGACTGCATGACTTAATTGAAAACAATTTCAACTAAAAGACTTTTAATGCTGACCTATTTCTTGAAATAGTTTTTTTTTTATCCACACACCTTTAATGTATAAACGTCTTTCAATAAATAACAGTAATTTGCGTTTTTATAGATAGATAAGAGAGCTATTTATGGTATAGACATTTTCTAAAATCAAATGTATGCTCAAGTCTCAGAATTTGCTTAATCTAACATGTGACCTGTATGAAGAAAGCAGCCCAGCCTGACAGTGGTACATCTACCTCGGCTTGATACTGTAGGGGACTTATCTGTGTTGCCGATTTACTTAACCACACTACTGGGTGGATTTTGCCCTTGCCTGTGTTTGGATCTTTAACAACCAATCTGAAGTCACGCCTGTATAACCAACGGATACAAGACTATTATTACTTAAACTAAGAAGTGTTTAAATGGGGATCCATTAAAGTTAAAGTCCTAGGCTAAACTTAATGTTATATGTTGGGGTGGATTTGATACAGAGTTCCAAAAACTGGATTTTTAAAATAAAAATTGTTTTGTATAGTATAATGAATTCTAGAAATTGCAATATTTCTAAGGTAAGCAGTAACTTCCAGATCCCAGTTGGAGAGAAAAGAAAAGGTGATTTCTTAAATATCCATTATAAAGTACAATTTACTATAATGAAATTTTCTAGAATTGTTTGAAAAAGCTTCTAATTCATTGCCAACAAAAATAATGTATCTTTCAAAACACTTAACAATTTTTGAGGGTATCAACTCAGAATGTTCTTGATTTGCTATAGTTAAAGTTAAATTTTTACTCTTGGAGTTATGTAACACGTATTAAACCTATGCTATACCTAATTCCATCTAAAGTTTTGGAATAATAAACTGTGACATTGGTGGGGACCTCAGAAGTGGTCAGTGTAATTTTCCCACTTTGTGACGTTGAACTGCGTGTCCACGTTATGTTAGGAAAAGTTGCCTTTTCCAAGATATTCAGATAGAAGCTCTCTATTGCTAAAATATTGCTCATTTCGTGACCAGTCATTGAGTGTTCAGCATTCGGGATGATCCTGACAAAAAGATTGATAAATTTTCTTTACAGTTAGTACAAGTTGTGAATGACAATTTGTTTTCATTGCATTATACTTTTATTTTAGAAAACACACCGTAATACTAACTCCTAACGTCTTATTAAAAAATATTTAAATCTAGAAGGTTCAAGATCAATGCTTTGATAATTTGGGTTTCTACCTATATTTAGAGTTTGCCGGGGGCGGATTAAAGGGGGATTTGATTGTGGTAAACTTAGGGGCCCCTAATGATTTAAATAATAGAGTTGCTAGACCGGGCCCCAGGAGGAATTACAGCCAGGAGCCCGTGCAATCTTAATCCACCACTGGGGTTTGCCAATACATATGTGGTGATGTTACTTTGCTGCTCATGGAGGTTGTCAGTTACAATGGTTGTGGACGATATGCTTGCTCCAGCAATTAATTATTCTGTTCTAGGCAGGAACGAGATGCTAATTGAACATATTTTAATAATCTCAATATTCGCTTCTACATCTACAACATAATAGTTTTACATGATATTTATCAAATAATGATAATATGTAACAACAAATACTCTGTCTCTGCAATAGGCACAAGCATACATTTGCATGAAAACCTTAAACGCCATATTTAACCCTAAATGAACTAGCCTCAAGAATTTCGGTCCAGGCAACTGATCAAAGTAATAGTAAGAGTCGTCAGGCAGGAAGAATTCATCCCCAGATGTTGTGACAATCATCTTGGGCATCGTGTATCTGTTGCTGTAGGCTGTAATGATTGGTGGTCTGTTATTTTAACTATCAGGTGTTGAAGGATTTTTTAAAAAATGTATGTAATATTTTTTATATGTGTAATAATGGTATGAGAGTACGGTGAGTGATATCGCAACTACTTCAGTGCCCAGGCCGCAAATACCGTTACTACTGCATACATGATTCCAGGATTAAAAAATAGCTAGAAATGGAAAGCAAGACTCCTTGCTTTCCATTTCTAGCTATATTTTAATCCTGGAATCATGTGGGATTTGGTACCCAGGAAGTGAGTAGCGCACGATTTTGGGTGTCACAGGATTTGAGATATAAATTATCATTGTGTCCAGGTCCCAAAAGCTGGATGCCGTGGAGCTTTCTACTTTTTATAATAATAAAATAATATTGAAGGAAATATAACAAAAATTAATAGTTTTTTCTGAAACAAGTAAGCTATTGATTAATAATTTTTTAAATTAATATTTTTGGTATAAGGAAAAGTTATCTGAGGTAAAAATTTTAATATATTATTAATATTATGCATCCTACTATGGTAAATCTTATTATATCAAATTTCTATTAAAGGAATTAGTTTTATAAGTTTTATTTAATTGATTCGGACATTTTGGTATGAGATTTAGGGGAGAATATCAAAGCCTGAGACTATATTATAAGATACGGGTAGTGCAATTTACTTAATGGGTCGATAACCGCTTCCATCAAGGGCATGTTAGGACTGTCCAGATCATAGGTGACATTCTCGTTGTAGTAGTCTTCAAATTCAAAAGTCCAGCCTCCAAGTGACCGGTAGTGGTGGTGCATGCTCTAAAAAGAAATTAGCATGTTAATTAGAAGACAGCGAAAAAATTCCGAAACAATTCATAAATTGACCTAATTTGGCATTCTCAACATTAAAATACGTTTCGAGTTCCTGCTTGGGGTCTGCATTTAGTTCTTACGAGCGATCGATTTGAAAAGACGGCAAACCTTTTGAAGATTGAGGAGGTCCATCACAGTTGGCACCATACCGATAACTCTTTTGTCCACTGCAGCTGTGGTCCATGTTGTCCATCCCCTCTGTCAGATAGATCGGAAATGTCATGTCAGTCCAGGATGTTAATGTAACTTACAGCCAGTATCATAATAGAGTTTTTTTATTGCTAGTACAGACAACTAAATTTAATTTTTTTTTTAAATAAAAAAGTGTCTTTCGCACCGAGGGGGCTCGAGGCTAGAATTGGGTATTGAGTGTGTATTGGGGGAAAATGGGGGGGGGGGGGTTACCCCACATTTAAACTTTATTCATTTTCAAAAACGATAGAGTGAATTGAAATCGACCATGTACCATAATTTGCTTTAATTGCCTTCATTTCGGTGGCATGTTGTACCTTCCCTCCAACAGCCGCCTCGACTTGCCACAAATGTGCATCACGTCAAAATGCTATTCATTATAGTTATAATAAGATTAAGAATTTTTAAGTAATAACAAAATATGTATCACAACAGAATTTAACAAAATTCATAACTTTATTTTAGGGCTGTCATCGATTAAATTAAATTTAATCGTTAACTTTTGAAAAATTACCGATTAATTAATCGATAATTTTGTTAAAGCTAAAAATAAATATGTATGACGTCATTAAACTGAAAATTTCAAGGGAAGTAATAAAAACAGGCAATTGATATTTTTAAAAAAATTCTTTTTAAAACATAGTTAACAATGAAAATAAGTTAAATTACGTAATAAAGTTTAGGCACTTGAATGAAAATTTCTAATTAATTTTTAAATATAAAAGTAATACAGCCTAATAGAAATTGTTTGATGATTAACAAAAAGATAAAAATCATCTTTTTATCCCAAGTGGTTCAAAAGTTATGATTTTTTTTCTAAGACCTCATAATCACTTTTTTCACTATGTTGTTTTCCTTCTCATTTTGTGCCATTTTATGGCATTTTTTGAAATGCCCATAACTTAAGTATTTAATTTAATTTAAAAGATATAATATAGTTAGGTGATATATTTAAATATAAGTAGCTCAATATAATGTCTATGAATTTAAATTTTGTTATTCTTAAATAATTAGAAACAATGTGTTTTTTTTTTATATCATTGACCTTATGAAACAAGTTATTTTAAAGTTTACGCTTTGCAACTTTCTTTAACGGAGAAGTTTGTACATTAAAACAACAAACAAATGAAACCTATTATTCATTATTTATTTAAAAATCGAAAAAAATTGTTAAAAACATTTCTTTAATTTTAATCACTATTTTATCGATTAAAATAATTTTAATCGATAAGATAATTTACCGATTAATCGAGAAATTAATCGGTAATTTCCGCAGCCCTACTTTATTTACACGTTAAGAAAAAACCCTCTTGCATCGTATGACAATTGTATCTATAGAATAAAAAAGTACCCATAAAAAAAGCCATAACTCAATTTAATATGCGCACACGAAAACGTGCGAACTGTAGTTTGACAATAAAGTATTTTTGAAAACGCACCCCTCAAAAAATAGTCTTGGGGGTAAAAAAACTGCACAAAAACTCGCTTTGAATGTCCGCGTAAACTTGTTCAATATGATATTAATTATTATTTTTTTTCTGATTGGGTGTGGGAGTCTTTAGGAATTTGAGGGACCAATCGCTATCGATGACCGCTCAGAAAATTGCCTTTTATTATATAGGATATTGTTTGCGCCTTGAACTCTCACAAGTGACGTGGGTTACGTCATTTTAACTCAAGGGGAGACAAATCTTGTACAGCCCGTATACACCAAACAATTTCTGCAGATATATAGTTGATTTGAGTCGATTAAATCAGATTTAAATAAAACTGAAGATACAAGATCAGTGTGCTACTGGTCACCTGAAAGGGGTGCCACCTCTGCCACAGAATGGATGGCTAACTCTTTCAGTTAGGTACCATCTATCATCAGAGTGCCATTTTCAACCATAGCAGGGTTCCACCCCTAATTAGAGCGGGTTGCCACCTGTAATCAGAGTGGGTTGCCACTTATGACACGGGCAAGGTATATCTGCCATGAGAGCTGAGGGCCAGTTCTTCCATAAAGCAAGGTGCCCTTTAATCAGCGCACCATGAAAACTCATTGCACAAAGGGTCATCGAGAACGAGCTCTCACAGAAGAGCAGAAAGCCACCAAAGTATATTGCAAGCATTGAGGGTGACACTAGACTCGAAAGAGGTCTATAGAAAAAAATCTTAATTTCAATAACTTCATTCTTACAATGTGGCTCCATTTCTTGCGATACCACTGAACAAAAGAAATAAACAACCCATAAAAACACATTTTTAAAACTATAAATCTTGTATACATGAGACAGAAGTAAAAGTATTGAATATATTCAAAATGATATGCTCTGCGCGACAAACATTTACAGACTGAACGTGACTGAAATCCCCTTGCTATAAAACGGGGATGGCGGGTGGGGTGTTTTTACCGATGTCTGGACTGAACTCAAGCAAACACGTGGATGTCAACAACAACAGACGGCTACCATACAGTTATATAGTGATAAACTGAAATTGCATTAATTTAATTACGGTGCATTCGATCGATCTGAAATTTTGATACAATGCATTGTTAGGTGGTACGAGTGCAAAATTTCATCTTGAAAGCATCGCCGAAAGTGGCTCATTTTTTACTTTTGTTTTTCCGCCAGACCAAGAGAGAGAGAGAGAGAGAGAGAGAGAGAGAGAGAGAGAGAGAGAGAGAGAGAGACAGAGAGAGAGACGACGGTGAAATTAATATATATGATTTAAAAAGGCCACTATGCCGAGTGACTTGATGTACCACGCTAAAAATGTGGCCTGATTTTACATGTATTATGTATTTGTCAATGGATAAGTGCACTGTTTAAAAATAATCATGAAGAAAATGTACCAAAAATTTTTGAAAAATAAATCACTGATAGAAATAACTCTCCCAAATGCTATGGAGACATCTAGTGAGCTTGGCGGCTGCTACTGCTTACTGCTTCTTCACTTAACATTCAGTCAACTAGCGCAGCTCATCTTTTTAAATATTCAAATTAGTACTGCCCCTTTTTATTCACTACACCTACAATTTTTCACTTTCCTTAACAGCAGATATTAATATTTAATTTTCAGTATAACAAATGAATATGTTATCAAACGCGCTTGTGGTATTTAATAAAATTTAAAGAATCTTAATTTGGAGTTACATTAAAAATATTGTTTCGTAAATGAAAACGACAGAAGGAACAAATATCCATGTCTAGCTCGTAATCACTTCCACCTTTTAAAATTGTTGTACTCTTATTTATTCTGTAGTCAGTTACGTCCTATAGGGTATACTGACCTTTGACTCACCTCCGATGACAAACTTGGTGATAAGATTTCCGCTAAAAGATTTAGCAAATTCAGACATTGTATCCATGCCCCGTACAACTGCCTGGGAAAATTTTAAAATAAAACTTTATCAGATAGAATGAACATTCTGTATAACGACGTGGTGGGCAGGTAACAACAACCGCAGTGCGCATGTCTCAAGACCAACAATGCGTCGGTGGTTCCTTCGCTGTTCACCTGCGTTGTTTTCATTTCGCCGTGCTGCTGTTTGTTTCCTTTCATTTCCCTTTTTCTTTTGTACTATCTATGAGTAAGTCTGTGGTGTATGCTGCGCCGCGTGGTGTATATAGGTTTATAATTTGTAACTACTTCAACAGTATAATCATTTTATTGATATTAATATTAATCTCAAACTCATTTCCGTTGAATGTCATAATTCATGATATTTGAAACATGCAGCTAAATATGCCGCATTTTAAAAATTGGTATAATTGCTTCAGTAATATTGCGTTCGACAGACTTTCAAATTATAGTACAGTGTATATTCAAAACATTGAACGAAAGCTGATGGATTTGAAAATCCCTACATATTATTCGTTCTCTAACTTAAACTGTGGAACTTACAGTTGCATACTGAATTGCATAGCAGCATTGACAACATAATTAAAAATATTCGAATTGGAATTTCAAAGCTTCACAATCAATTAAATTTGAACTCACTTTAGTCATCGGGAGACGAAGGAGAATTTCCGGATTAGATCCGTTGTCCAAGAATTTCCTCCAAGTCCAAGCGATGACGCTGTCTTCATAACGCTGTTTCATTGTCGGATCGTCCTTCAAGAAAGGTAGTGTAACGCTATAAGCTCTTATGATGTTAATTCATTATTTATTATGTCCCTTCTAAACGCTGTATTAAAATACTATGTCAAAGTCAAAGAACACTATTATTGTCGAATAAAAATGCTATATATATATTTATACTTTATAATAGCCTACTCAAGTCAATATATATTTTATCCGACGCAGATAGTTTAACAGCCACGTATCATTAAAGATTTAGGACTGGACTGAAGGAAACGCTATTTTGGTCAGTTTTGTTTAACAAAGCCAAATCACTTTCGTTGTTTTTTTTTAATTTTAATTTATCATTTTTTAAAAGAGAAAAGACATAACAAAGTTTATAGATGCTGTCGCGACAATCCCGGAAAGTGTGTGTGGTTTTTTTTAATCTTGTAAATTCCACAATTTCTCTGTTTTCTCCAAGATGAACTTATTAATTAGGAAAATATTTGCTGGTTTCATAAGCGATCTCTAGTCATGACTTATCGAACCAATTATTTTAATTTAAATTAAAAACGAGTGTTGATGCGTAAATTTTATTTTTGCAATGTATTTTCACAACTAAAGAAGGGTCAAGACCAAAACCATTGCTCTATGTTTTATGTGTTGTCTTTAAAAGAATCATCATGGAATGTTACCTGAAACACGATTGGCTGAAAAGGTATCTGATTGATGACACCACAAACAGTCTTTGTCTTGAGCGCTGTAGCTGTCATCAATTCGATGTGTTTGTCTGTGGCTGATGGAATGCTGGGGATGCGGCGATCACCGGAAGCAAGAGTTAAGAACAATACCAGGTTTGATTTCTTTGAGAAATGTCTATTTATATTTTATCATGGACTCTTTGAATCCCCTTAAGTACATTTGTGTGACATAAACATATGTCGACATAACGAATTGAAAGCTTTATACTGAGTATTGTTCGAACTGTTAAAATTCGATTTTTGGCAATACTCCGAATCCCGGTCCCAAATTATTTTGCGTGAGTTATCGATTACTATTTAAAGTACACAATTCAGCGTAATTTCATAAATAAAAACGAATTATGGCAGTTAGACCAGCCGCTCCGATAAATATTACTCCCAATGTTTTACCTGCAGCGCAACTAGCAGGAATTGAACTATCGAAGGACTATGAATGCAAGCCAAACGTAAACAGAGTTCAGAGTGGTTCAAGTCGAGCTCTGTTTGCAAGCAACTTGTCGGCCTTTCAGTGGCGCAACAGTCACAAGCATAATTTTTCGTCAGCTTTATTAATGCTGTGTGATAATTACAATATTTAGTATTTAATAAATCGGACAATAGGTATCATTTGTCTTTTTTTAAATCAATAAATAGCATACTTTCATATATTATCTGGTTACTTCCCCTTATTAGCGTAAAATAATTTGGGACCGGGATTCGGATGATTGTCGATTTTTGTAGCACCCAAAATTAATTTTAACCCTCAGTTTCAGAACGACAAAATATTTAAGAGGCCAAAAATGCGAACACAATCTGAGGCCCCCTTTGAAATCATCGGTCCTAAGTTCATAGGGACATTTGTAAAAAAATGTGTTTTTGTTGGGAGTTCTCTTAAGTGACTAATGGCTCGTTCCTGTCTCCACTATAAGTGAGAGTATAAACTATTTACCCCGATGCTACGTATTTACATAAGAACATGAAAACAATTAAAACAGATAGTAAAAAAAAAAAGGATGAAATTAATATTAATGAATGAGATGGATCCTGGTTGAACCTACCCATTGAGACTGCTTCCACTGCTAATCCATAGAAAGCCAGTATCCGTATATTCTATATCCTTTGGTATAATGACGGTGACGTAATGCCACCACACAGGGGTCGTCGTGACCTTATCTGTTTTTAAAAAAAGTTCACTGAACACGTGCGGTTCGACAAATATTTGATTTGTTAATAAAACTTCAACCTTAATATCCATCCAACAACTTTTAAATAAAATCTCCGCCATTAATGTCCATTTTTTAACTTTAAATTTCACACTCTAACTTCAACATCCACCTTCCGACTCTAATATCCACTTCCTTATTTTATAACTACACTCACCGTATACCAGAGTTGCCAAACAACTTTCAAAGAAAAAGTAAAATAACAAATAAATGATGGAAAGATGAAAATCATCAAACAAAAAGAGAAATAAGTTATCATTAAGAAAGTGAAGAGAGTTGAGTATCTTTCTGATACAGACTACAAAAATGAAGAATACACCATAATAAAATTGGCTCGTAGCCAAAGCATCACTCATTAGTTCAAAGCATGGCCTTGAACTCATTCATTAGACATGAGCCTGGCCTTCAACTCATTCATTAGACATGTGCCTGGTCTTCAACTCTTTCATTAGACATGAACCTGGCCTTCAACTCATTCATCAGAAATGAACCCGGCCTTCAACTCATTCATTACACATGAGCCTGGCCTTCAACTCATTCATTAGACGTGAGCCTGGCTTTCAACTCATTCATCAGAAATGAACCCGGCCTTCAACTCATTCATTACCCATGAGCCTGGCCTTCAACTCATTCATTAGACGTGAGCCTGGCTTTCAACTCATTCATTAGACATGAGCCTGGCCTTCAACTCATTCATTACACATGAGCCTGGCCTTAAAATCATTCATTAGACATGAGCCTGGCCTTTAACTCATTCGTTAGACGTCAGCCTGGCCTTCAACTTATTCATTAGACATGAGCCTGGCCTTCAACTCATTCATTAGACGTGAGCCTGGCTTTCAACTCATTCATTAGACATGAGCCTGGCCTTCAACTCATTCGTTAGACATGAGCCTGGCCTTCAACTCATTCATTACACATGAGCCTGGCCTTCAACTCATTCATTAGACATGAGCCTGGCTACTGAAGTCGACTTTCTTTGTGGTAAAATTATTGCAATCTTAACACGTGTTACGTGATCAACTTTCTTCCTTTCGTTTCAGTTTTTTCCCCTGTTAAATTATTTTCCCATGGTTATTTCGGCAATATAAAATGTAAATTTAATTTACATACTTGACTTTATTTATTGGTATAGATAAATGCCTTTGCAGAAACATTTAAGGGGCCGTACATAAAGTACGTCAAGCTCCAGAGGGGAAGGAGGTGTCCGGCCATGTGTGACGACACTGTGTTTCATATTAGATTTTATTTATTTTGTGAATAAATTTTTTATTTTTGTTCGAAAGTGTGACGTGCTTCGGGGGGGGGGCTGTCCCCGAGGTTTGTGACAGGGGGCAGAGGGGGAGTTTATTGTATAAATCTCACTATTCGTTAGTGTATCTTGTATTTCATGCAGGCTACTCCACAGTTATTCGAATTAAAATTCGGCTGTCTACCCATTGGTTTGTTAAAGACTGGCTGTCTACTGATCGGTTTGTTCAAGACTGGCTGTCCACCGATTGGTTTGTTCAAGACTGGATGTCTACCGTTAGGTTTGTACAAGACTGGCTGTCTACTCATTGGTTTAAAGACTAGCCATCTACCCATTGGTTTAAAGACTAGCCATCTACCCATTGGTTTAAAGACTAGCCATCTACCCATTGGTTTGTTAAAGACTGGTCATCTACTCATTGTTTAGTAAAAGTCTGGGTGTCTAATCGGCTGCTAGTCGCCGTAAGGCAATACAGCGTGTTATTTTATGTCATGATTAATAGACTAGGCTATTGCTTAACTTACCAGTCAACCATGTCTGAGACGTCATATTCAAGACGTACAAAGAATAGCCGGGACCTGAGATCGAGGTCAGGTACCTGTATGTGTATGTGCTGTCTGGTTGGTTGACGTAATCGTCCAGTGGGGTCGCACTCGTGGTAAGTATAACAGAGACACCGATGATAACAAGAAGCTTAGTGAAACCGTCGAAATTCCTCATCTTAGAGTCTATAAGAATAATAGCACCAAACTAAAGAGAGGAAACAATGAGTGAGTTAATACTAGGCAAGTAATATGACGTTAAATTCTCTTTATTTGATGTGTGTGTTTGGTTGGTGAAGAGCGAAATTTAAACGAAAAATAAAATTTAAGTTTCCTAAAAATTAACCGTTTAAAGAGAGAGAGAGAGTAAAATAAAAAAAAAATCTTAAGATTTTAAAATTCGATATTCGTTACTAACTACACACAAGAGAGTATAAATCATTTGTGCTCTCTGAACACAGCACTAAATAACAAAGCACTTAAGCACTATAACGATTAATTTTGCTGACAACGAAGCCATCACACATACCTTCACAAATAATACTAGTGGTGATGTGGAGTCAGCTATCTTAAAAATATTCAATTCAACACATTTTTTAAAAGTACAAGGAATTGAAAAACACACACAGAGTGGTAAATCTAAAAATAACACTATCAGCCCTCGATTCGTCCTCGATACAGGAGATAATATCTTTTTTTAAAAAAAGGCCTAATAACACGGCATTCTTACTGGGAACACGTGTTCACAATAATTACAATGCCATGTGACTTAAAATTCAACTAGTATTTCAGCTCAACAAATCTATTTGTTCTTATTCCAAGGAGTAATTTAACCCTGCTGGAAAGCAGTGGATCGATCCGCATGGCGTACAGCTGTCAAGGAGGGGGTAAGATTAGCAGAGGAGCGCAGGATAGAGGAGGCTATTAAAAGAAAAAGGGTTAGGAGAAAGACCAGAAACGTAGAAAGCAATGAAAGAACTGAGCATGAACATGTGCGTAAAAGCTTCTGTAAAGATTGTCATTAAGGGTAGGACTGTTCAGCCACACGAAGAAAGGCAACCAAAATCAACAGTGGTACACCATCGTCTCGCGACACGGTAGGATTCCGATTAGGATTTAACCCTCCGCTAAGAGACACTACATACCTACACACGCCTTAGAGCACAGGCAGTGGCGGAGCTAGGGGGCGTGGGAGGTGTGGATCACACTGGGTGACCCCATCTCTTTGGGTCACATCAACTAGAATGATTGCCTATTTAAAGGCCATGAATCACCAAAACTACACTCGCAGTTCCCTTTGGTACATTCAACTACATTTATATCAAACATATTCAAATATCAAAGACAGTACGGTAAATTTTACTTTGGGTTGCTCATCTTGCCGAAAGGCTGTTGAACCATTCAGAGTTAACTATGAAGAATGTGTGGCGACAATTGAAGCTATATTGCTCTATGTCATTCTCTTGAAAATTTGGACTTTTATCTTATCTGTTACAGACGCTCCTTCTATACACAAGGTGCTGAACTAGGTAAATTACATGAAGTTCATGAAGGCTTTGGTTTTAAGCTTATTAGCTATATTTACATTTCGGACGATCTAATTCAGGCCTTTTTACCTTACATATTAGTATATTATTAGTATCATATTAGAAAACATGTTAACAGGGTATGAGTTAACAAACAGTGAAATTTCAGCAAAGAGCCCTCCTCAACAATCAAACATACACAAATAAAACGAATATAAAGAAATGAAGAATAAAAACTTAACTGCCGTGAAAGTCAAAGAATCAATAAAAGCAATAGTACGATGAGAGTCGTGTGAGCTTATATAGAAAGGAGAGAGTGGGTGTGGCAAAACGATTCGGTGGTCAGCGCAAACTCAACATTCATCCCATGTGGTGCAAGAGTCCTATACTCTTGGATTAGTCTATTCTCCAGGCTAACTCATACCCTGTTAAAATGTTTTCCATTTACTAATTTATAAATCTGATTGCAGTCTCACAGCCATTTCGTTCACTGTAGTATCTTCATAGTAAAAACTAACGCGTCATTGAGGGATCCTTAGTAGTCTTTAAGGTATGGATCTTTTAGAAATTGCTGCTACCATTTCACAGGCGCAGCTTAATCGTATTGTATTTACCTCCACGTGTCGACTCAATGTCCGGAGAAAAAGTATACATTGACACGTTAAATACAGATGGCACTTGTGAGGTTTTACATATGCAGCTCAATCATTCTGTCACTAATATATTTCTCTTTTGCCTTATAAATTACAAATCTTTAATTTTTTATAACAAACGCCTATCTTTCTGGAGTATTTCTTAATTAGAATGGCATTTATTTTGAAGCATACGTCCCGCGTTTTTAGACATATTAAATGAACGTACTTGAACTTTTAAGTTTAAACTAAATTTCTTCTTTTTAGTCCACTTATAAAAACGGGGTTTTTAAAAATCTGTTTTTTTACCACTATTTATTTTTATACATACAAACACCTCATAAGCGCCCGCCCAACATTTTAATACCACGGGGATTAGTCACACAGCATAAAGTGATATTACAGCAAAACAGTTTGATGTCCGCAGTAATAATAAATATTGTTAACTTGCGGCATTGAATAGTGCGTACCAATTATGACTGCACCAATAATACAGCACAGTGCGTTAAAAATAAAATATTTCACTGTAATGTGATCTATATTAAGCACAACTGTGATTTGAAGCCATTTAAGCTTCATTGAAGATTATGACTTGCCAGTTTATTTCGCCCATTTGTACATACATTATTGCTACAACTTTATCAAAAACACGTTCAAAATATAATGTAACTATTTACACGTGTAAATAGCAAATAACGATTTATTTTGCATGAAACGTAATAAGCAAAATTTGTCACAGGATGAAAGAAAATATTAAAGTATCAACAGTTAATCATATTTACAGTTAAATATTTACGTTTTGAGATTTTTCATAAACCAGTGGTTCCCAAAGTGTTCCGTACGAACCCCCAGGGGTCCCTGGTACTATTCTGTGGAAAATTGAAGTTGATTTGGGGGTCCCTTAACAACGTCAGGGGGTCCGCGCAAGTTTTAATATAAAATGTAAAAAAATTGTGATTTATTTTTATTATTATGGAAATTAAAATGAAGAGCAATTTAAAAATACTATCTGAATACTTTTTATTCTAATTAAATACCATCTGAGGCGCTATCAGTCATGGAATACCTTTTTTTTTTAATCTGAAAAAGGTAGTAGAACTACCATAATTTCCATTGCTATAACAAATCAAAATACATGGTTTATTGAAAGGTAAAGTTTGATGCGTAAGAAATGCGGAAGTCCTAACAGTAGGTTATAAAAATACAATTTTTGATCGTGAATCTACGAGTCTTGCAAGGTTGGGTAATTAACCGTAGTTTTCGATAAGTCAGGAAGTTATATTTATCTTTTTGTTTCCTATCAGCAAATATTGGTTTCAAAAGGGCTTTACAGCAATATTCCATTGAAAAAGTTAATATTAAATAACAGTTGTTTTTTGCAACACATTTGTGAATGAGTGAAGAAAAAAATGTTGACAATAAAGTGTTGTTGAATATTTCATGTATCGCTAAATGTTTGGAAACAGATAAGAAAGTTGAAACGTTACTTACTGAATTAAAGAGATTCTTTAAAGTTTAAGCGATACCTTTGACTTTAAGTCATACTTAAAACCGACTGTATCGAAAGTATTTTTTTAGTACATTGTGTCATTCATCGATATCATTTATTAGCAACAAAATCTTAGTGAAAGTTTGCATGGATCACTGAAGCATGTGATTAGAGCTGTTAATAAAACAAAAAAGAATTCTTTCAATGCGATATTATTTACTCTTCATTTTTTGGAAGATAAAGAAGATTTAAATAGTTTACTAATTAACACAGACGTATGTTGGTTTTCAAAAATTGCATGTTTAAATCGACTTTATGCTCTCTTTGATTGAGTGTTGAAATTTGCGACACAACTCAAAAACTGACATTTTCTTTATGAATGATTCAATAGCCAAATTTAATGGAACAAATTTGAAATAAAGTGACCAATCCAATTATTTATCTAAAACTAAAAACGTAATATTTGCGTCTGTTGCAAACATTTTTCTTTACAAAAAAAATTTGGGAAGAGGAGAATGTTCCCAGTTTAAAAAGAAAATCTTTCCAAATATCAAATCAGAGGTAAAGATGTGTTGGCTTACTGTCAGAACTTAACGGCTCTTCAGGAAGTATGAACTAAAGATTTGTAGACATTGTTCACATGGATATTCCCGACTTGCAGTTAAACCGTTTGCGTGCTGACAAACTCAGATCCCAAACACAGGTGGATGCATACTAATACAGGAGCAGCTTACTGAGATATCCACAAATGATGAAGTTAAACCAACATTTGAGAAGGGTTATACAAACAGATCCCAATTTTAAATCCTGCATTATTGGTGTCCTCCCGAGGATGAATTGTTCCCATTTCATAAACAAAGAAAATTCACCTGGACTCAACCGCCTGGTCAATCCAAGGCTCTGGACCTGTACATCAAGAGCACCGAGAATGAAATTAAAAACCTTCTGTTACCCCGACTCCGTCATTCCAACCTCTCCAAAGTTGAGTTGAAGGCTTTATCTCTATTGCGCAGCCGGAAAGATATTGTCATCAAACCGGCAGAAAAAGGTGGAGCCGTTGTTGTGTGGGATAGGGATTTATACATCAAAGAAGCCCAGAGACAACTGGACGATACCCAGTTCTACCATAAAAGAACTACGGATCCCATCTTAAAACATAACACCACTGTCAAGAAAACCATTCACGAGTTGATCACTGAATGCGCTCTCCCCAAATCAGCATCTAGGATGCACATCTTTGACAGTGACTTGGGAAAGCCTTCTTTTTATCTGCTTCCCAAAGTTCACAAGGATGGCAACCCTGGTAGACCCATTGTCTCAGCTTGTTCGTGTCCAACTGAACACATTTCTGAATTCCTTGATGGTGTCTTCCAACCCATAGTGGCATCACTCCCTACATACATTAAAGGTAACAACCATGGCTTAATGACATTCGAGTCACTCACCATCACTCCAGACACAAAACATTATCTATTCCTCCTTGATGTATCTTCCCTTTATACATCTATTCCCCACAATGATGGCCTTCTGGCTGTGCAATAGGTAACCTCACCCCAGTATACCCACACACGCCTTACTACGGCTGGCTGAATTAGTTCTAACCCTCAACTCGTTTGAGTTCAATGGCCAGTTCTTTGACCAAATCAGTGGGGTCGCTATGGGGACAAAAATGGGACCTAGCTATGCTTGTTTGTTTATGGGCCACTTTGAACACAGAGTGGAACAGGAATACACTGGTCGCCTCCCTGAATTCTACAAGAGGTACATAGATGACGGTATCAGGGTGACTAATATGGAGAGACGTGAACTGGACACTTTTATTAACTTTGCTGACTCTTTCCACCCATCCATTAGGTTCACCTACCAAATTTCTGAACTCTCTGTCAATTTCCTGGACATCACTGTAACTCTCCAGAAAAACTGCCTCCTCACTTCGGCCTACTTCAAACCCACAGACAGCCACTGTTATCTTCTCTACCCTTCTTCTCATCCCAAAACTTATAAGGACTCCATTCCCTTTTCTCAACTTCTTCGACTCCGTAGACTGTGTCAATCTCAGGAGGACTTTTGGGAAAAGGCTTTGGAAATGGTGGAGTTTTTTTTAGACAAAGGTCATATCCTGAAGCCACACTTCAACATGCGCTTCAGCGTGTCAAAAACTTCACTCGTGCCGACGCCTTTTTACCACGCACCCGCGATACCAACCAAAGGAGCAAGCTGGTTCTTATCTATAGGTCTTCAAATTTGAATAACAAAGAACTATTTATTTTGCATTAAACCTTTGATGTAAAATTTATCATATTATAAAAGAAAATACTAAAGTACCAATAGTTAATGGTTATTTATAATTGTATATACATGTTTTAGATATTCTAATAAAAGTTTTCATTATTTTACAGTAAGTTATTCTTCCAGTTCTACAATGAATGCATTTTTAAAAGAAAAAAATTAGTATAAGACGCATTAAAATATTATATGTAAACAGTGGCGTAGCTGTGGGAGGTGGAGGATGCCCCCAAAATAAGTGTCCACAATTATTTCTACATAAAATGTTACGCTACCGCCATGTATGCGGGGCCCCCAAAGAGATTAAGCCCCAAGTGCTCCTAAGCCCCAACAAATTCCTAAATGCGCCACTGCATACAAATAACAATCAAACACAAACTATCATGTGTGTGTGTGGGGGGGGGGGGATATTCCAATTACCAATTATTTAAATATGTAATTTTTTAAAAACTTTCAAATATGCACCCTGTTGTAGAGTAAAAAAGAAAAAAAAAACCCAATAAACTGAAGCATAAGTTGCCACCTTTAATTGCAGCAATAAAAAATGTAATTGTAGTTCAAAACGCATCGAAAATTTCATCAGCCGAATAATTGATATTATACATTGATATAGAAAATTAAATTTAGAATAAGGTACAAAATATTAACATGCATGCATACAAAAAACGAAGGTTTAATTAAAAAAATAATAATTACATCAAACAAACCATGGCTCTTTTTACTTCGTTCCCTTTAAATATTAATTACAGCCATGTCAAAATATTTTATGGTGAGAAATACGCTCTGTTAATTTCAAAACCAACATTTTAAAAATTATTTTACCTCTATATTTGATATATTTTTTTTAAAATCGGGAGTTACCTCGCTTAGCGTCACGGACGGGACTGATGGGATGTACATTGCAATTTATGTATATTGATAGCACTAATATTTTTAAAAATAGAAACCCAGCAAGAACGAAATCGGAATATATATTTTTGTCTAAGTTTTACTCCTTGAGTTCCACTGTACAAGTCAATACATTCACTTGATATATTTATGAACACCTTTGCTGAAACGTTATATTAACCGTTTGACTGTTAATGAGACCAAAGAATTTCAAGTCGAGTGAATTTTTTCGTTTTCAATAGCACAGGAATAAAAAAAAAATCACTTTTAGTTATTAAAACTTTGGCCTACAGATTCGGCGCAACTTAAACACGCCAAGGCATCTTCAAACTCAATATTTATAAACATTTTTTTTTCAATACACAATATTTCTTGCAACATTGCATTTTACATTGAGATAAATTGGAGCAGAATTTTGAATTATAAATATAGATCTCATTTGTGTCAAGAGAAAATATTTTCAAGTCGCCTAAAAAAAGCACTTTAAAGTGTTTAAAATAAAATAATAAAATATGTGGCTCCTCTCTTTATTTTTGTTTTTTTTGACATGACATTCAGTTTTAAATGCGAGTGAACGTTGATACCACCAGCTAACGTCTAGCATCTCAATAATTGTTTTAATTTTTAAAAAAAAAAAGTATTCAAGTTTTCTATTATTAGAATGTGTATGAGTTATTTAATTTTAAACTTAGAATACAATTATTATTCTTTACGGTTCCAATTAAGAGCAATAATTTCAAAAATCATGAGAACGATTCAAAATCATTTTTAATGCACCTTACTGTTAACAATTTACGATAAACGAGTGTTTCAGATGCTTAAATTATTACACGAAAACTACACAATTTCTTTTAGATTTTGGCCAAAAACAGAGGTATTGTCATGATGTTATGATTCATATATTTCGCAAACAGTTAACTTAGATTAAATAGTCCATAATTTTTAAAACGTGTTTAGCTAAATATATTCAATGGGTATTAGGAGAATTTAATGTCTAAAGAAATAATAATTTTGCGAAGTGATTCCATATGTAAAGTGACTGTGATTGAAATCTTATGACACATATTCCATTCATATGGCTAAGACTAAGTAGAATTTCCATAGTAAAAGCAAAAGGTGGTGGGGATAAATATATTTAAAACCTGTAAAGAGACTATTCAAAGTTCTAAATCAGACATTAAGAGGCAGGGTTGTTGCCGAAACACGACAAAGTTCAACATCAGACATTAAGAGGAAGGTTGTTGCCGAAACACGACAAAGTTCAAAATCAGACATCGAGAGGAAGGGTTGTTGCCGAAACACGACAAAGTTAAACATCAGACATTAAGAGGAAGGTTGTTGCCGAAACACGACAAAGTTCAAAATCAGACATCGAGAGGAAGGGTTGTTGCCGAAACACGACAAAGTTCAACATCAGACATCAAGAGGAAGATTGTTGCCGAATCACGACAAAGTTTAACATCAGACATTGAGAGGAAGGGTTGTTGCCGAAACACGACAAAGTTCAAAATCAGACATCGAGAGGAAGGGTTGTTGCCGAAACACGACCAAGTTCAACATCAGACATCAAGAAAAAGGGTTGTTGCCGAATCACGACAAAGTTCAACATCAGACATCGAGAGGAAGGGTTGTTGCCGAAACACGACAAAGTTCAAAATCAGACATCGAGAGGAAGGGTTGTTGCCGAATCACGCCAAATGTGGGTCATGTTGGAGACATGCCGTCATACACGGACAATGACGGCTGATAACATTCACTGCGTCAAGTCTCATATCACACAAACTCGCTCTCTGAATATCTTTAGACTTTATCCCTTTACTCAAGTCTCTGGTTCTAAAATCATTTTTTTCAGATGTTAAAATTAAGCCAGTGTATATTTATTTCTTTTTATTTTATATGATTGTCAATAATATTTTTTAGGAATTTTTTGTGTATTTTTTTTAAAGAACCAAAAAATAAATAAATTATTAATACATTTTCAATGACTGATTGAAAAGTTGTGTCTTTTTCTCTTTGTTGCTACATTTTGAGAACTTGCCATGTACAGGGTTAAATATTGGGACGGTAAAATTACTTTACTTATGTTTTGATCCTATGTAAATAGAGAAAGTATTTGACGTGTACCACACAAAAAGCTTGACTTAAGCTATAAGTTATATAGACTACCCAATTTTAAACATATGTCTCAATAGGATAATTTAAAATAGTGTTTTAGACAACAAGTGTATTTTGATTACATACCTTTCCATTTCGTTACTAATTAATTGACATTTTAATTTAATTTTGTTTATTTACGAAAGAACTCTAAAGTATAAAATTCTACATCTGATGGTAAACTTGAACATCAATCTAAGAAAAAGATAATTTTGTAAATAAAATCGATGAACGACTTGGAATTAAGTTTGTTATGATTTTGGACAGATATAAAATCTATTTTTTTTTGTAACAGATCTTTTTGTTTCACGCGTTCTTGTGAATCTGTGTTATAGGCAGGCTATACAAATCGTACATATTCATGTATCTCAGTTTTACTTCTTTTATAAATTTATTTTTTTTGAGACAAATTACTCCAGAATCAGAAATAAAACGACACCTTGAACCAAAGACAGATAATATAGCCAACTATTTTCGATGTCATAATTGCATGAACAACAAAAGATACAAAATTTAGTGTAGAGCAGGGCCAGCTTTAAGCATAGGCAAACTAGGCAGCCACCTAGGGCCTCCGTTAAGTCTCATTAGTGGGACCTCGCTCAAAAATATTTGTATTTTTATTATTTATTTTTCTATTATATTTATAGCCATCAAATTCACTTCGCCTAGGGATTCCAGTTCCCTAAAGCCAACCCTGTGTAGAGAAACACAAAAAGGTAAGTAAGATTCATTACTTACGTAAGAGCAGCTACAGCAACAATTAAAATTAAACAAAAAATTTCTTTTAAAATATATAAGACGTATTTGTTGTCTGTCTGTCTGTTCCCTTATTCACACTCATGGGCGCCGAGGGCCCACATTTTCCCCCCTTATTTGAGCTATATAAAAATTGAAAATCACTAATTCTCCTATTTCCCGTGTAGGTAGAAGCATGAAACTCTGGCAAGATGTTAAGTACACTCTTCCAATTATAATTTGCGAAAAGGATTTAAATTTCCCACTAATGGGGGGGGGGCCAGGGGCCCAAATGTAATTTTTTTCTAAAATTAAAAAATAAACCATCACTAATTCTCCGATTTTCCGTGTAGTTAAAAAGATGAAACTTTGGTAAATTGTTGAGCACACTCTCCCGACAGTAAGTGAAAAACAGACTTATAAAAATTCTCACTCATTATGTGGGGGGGGGGGGCGGGGGACTAAATGGTTTTTCTCTCCATTTTGTAATTAAATGATCAATATTAACAAAATCTAGACATCAAAATAACGTGAAATTTAGTACACGGACACAATATTACTTGGGGAAGATTCTTAAACAGGTTTCGTTTTAAATTTACGTTTTTTTATAATATTAATGTGGGGTATATATAAATTGAAAATAATTAATTCTTCTATTTCCCGAATAGGCACAAGCATGAAATTCAAGGGCATTTTTGAGTACACTTTCGCAGTGGTAACAGGTAAAATATATTTAAATTATTTCTTTTTGGGGGCCGGGGGCACAAATGTAGTTTTTTCCTTAATGAACTATATAAAAACTGAAAATGTCTAATTTTCCTATTTCCCGTATAGGTAGAAGCATGAAACTTTTGGAAGCTGAGGAATAGTAAGAGGTTTAAAAAATCAAATTATCACTCCCCTGGGGGTCAGGGCCAAAAGGTATTTTTCTTATATAAAAACGGACGTATTCTTCAATTTTCAGTGTAGATAGAAGCATGAAATTGTGGGGAAGTTGTTGAGGAGGCTCTCATGACGTTAGTTAATTAATTAGAATTTTAAAACTCCTGCTCATGAGGGGCCGGGGGCCCAAAAATGTTCTTTATCTTATAAGTGCTTCATAAAAATTAAAAATCAATAATTCTCCTTTTTCCGAGTGGGTAGAAAGAAGCATTACAATTTTAGAAGTTGTTGAGTACACTTCTGCGATACTAACAAGCGAAAAAACAATTAAATTATCATTCACTGGGAGCCGGGGACACAAATGTTTTTGATATATTTTTTTTTACTAATATAAGCTATATGAAAACTAAAAATCACCAGTTCTAATAGTTCCTGTACACTACCACGATGAAGCAGTCATAACTGGTGCGCCAGTCTCTTGGGACTGCTGGTATAGAGTTGGAGTCACCATGCTTTTCTCATGGGCAAATAGGAAGATCTTTTTTGTACATATTCCCATTGGAACTGCTAAAAATGTTGTTTATCACATTGCTTTAATGTAAATGTACCAATTCATTGCATGCCATAAAGTTTTGTACGCTTCTACAGAACGCCTTATATATATATAAGAGAAATAGCGTCTGCGTCCAATATTATATGCACGTAAACAAGGTCGAAAGCTCGGAAAGTCTTTTCAATAAAATTACAGTGGTATGTCCAGATACTAATGCTTCAATTTACGGAAAAACCAAGATAAGAAAGGCTACTCGTAGAATATTTTGTTCGAAAATTCGAAAAAAAAAATCCTAGACACGAATTCACAAATTGAAAGTTTTCATTGAAAAGAAACACCCCGAAGAGGCTAAAACATGTGGTGCTGTCGCGAAGATCAGTTCGCTAGCATACGGGGAAGTGGGTTAAAAATCGATCCAAAGTTTTTTCAGCACTCAAGCAGACACCACGAGTTAATATTAAAGATTTAAAAAATAAATTTTGAACTGGCAAAACAAAAAGAACAGTAAAAATACTTTAAAAATTACAAACGTTTAAGCGTTATGTTATATATGTTTAGTGTAAAGTTGTACTAAATGTAAATGTCTATTTAGCATTAACTCATGTAATGTTTGCACATAACGTATTGTTTTCATAAAGTTTAGTTTTTCTACGTAGTGCCGTAATGTTTTCTGCCAACCATTGTCCTCCCCCAGCCACCTCCTCCGACACTTCGCCACATCGCCTCGCTCGAAAGGTAAGGGTTCACATTTGTGTACATGTTATTTTTATTTTTAAATTCAGTTTTCATAGTTTTATTATTATTTATCAGATTGTCAAGGTGCACTTTTAAAGATGTAAAAATCCTACCATTTTAACGCAATTTTCTCTAGGTATTTGCGTTTATAAATTTGAAATGTCTGTCCAGTCTGTTCGAGCTTGCACAAGCAACTCCTCCTGAACCATGCCACATAGAAGTTTTGGGTCTTTGTCAAATATGTTAAGGAAGTTTTAAGGATGTGCACAGGAAAAATTTTATCGAAAAATTTTACTGGATTACCTGAAATCCAAAAACGAAACGAAAAAAATATCAGTATTTTGTTAATTTCTCGCCAACTATAACATGGCACGGGTTCAAAACAGCGACAGTCAAAACAGCGATCGTCATAACAGCGACTTCAAAACAGCGACTGTGTCAAAACAGCGACGGTCAAAACAGCGA
>MUZC01004741.1:10512-29395 GCA_002072015.1 Radix auricularia | reverse complement strand
AAATGGAACATAAAGAAATCAACTTTAATGCAGACTAAATTAGAAGGAGGAATAAATCTACAAGATATAGAGACAAAAATAGAAGCTATGAGGATAAAATTTATAGGACAGGCCATTCAGGATCATAAAGAATACTCCTTAACACATTACTACATAGGGGTCAGACTGACACGCCTGACTCCTATCAACAATAACACACCACATTACCTGGGGACGAGACTCCCCTATTTTTACCAGGCATGCTTACGCGCCATAAGAAGTAATGAAACGTTAGTCAATAAAACGAACAAAGAAATTTACCATCATCTCAGAGAACTAAAGAAAACCCCTCACCTTGAGCGAATCAAGTGGATGCGACAATTTAACACAACAGAAATAAATGACACCTTCAAAAACCTACACATTAAAGAAATAGAACCGAGGGCTAGAGAAATAACTTTTCGCCTTATTTATAATATGACGCCAACCTCACAAAGGCTCGAACAACAGACACTCCAGAGACCAAGATGCCCTCTCTGTAAATATTCAATAATAGAGACAGAGAGACACTTGTTTATGGACTGCACAGCAATACAACAAACTAAAACTACTTTAACACTACTATTAAAAGCGGGAACGATTCACAATTAACCAAAGTTTCATGCTCCTACCTACACGGAAAATTGGAGAATTAGTGATAAGTTGTTTTTTTAATATAAGAAAAAATATATTCGGGCGTCCGGTACCCAATTAGAGGGAATTCTAACATTATTTTTGCCAATTGTCGGGAGCTTGTACTCAAAAAATTTCAAAAGTTTCATGCTTCTACCTATATGGGAAATAGGAGAATTAGTGACTTTCAATTTGTGTATAGCTCATATAAAGAAAAAAATGTTTTGGGGGCCCTGGCCCCCATTAGTGGGAAATTTAACATTCTCTTTTGCCAATTATCATCGGAAGCATGTACTCAAAAATTTTACAAAGTTTCATGCTTCAAACTATAAGGGAAATAGGAGAATTATTGATTTGCAATTTGTAAATAGCTCATATAAGGGGACAAAGTTTTTATGGGGCCCCCTTTTTTGGGGCTCCCGTACCTCTATGATTGGGCATTTAACATTCCCTTTCACTAATTATCATCGGGAGATTAAACTCAACAACTTCCTAAAGTTTCATGCTCTCCACCTACATGGTGAATGGAAGAAATAGTGATTTTTAGTTTTTAAATTTGGGCCCCCAGCCCCCCTGTAAGAGAAATTTTAAAAATTATTTCATCTGCTAGCATCGTGAAAGTGTATTTATAAACTCCCCAACATTTGATGAGTCTACGTACTCGGAAAATAGGAGAATTAGTGATTTTCAATGTTTATATAGCTCATTTAATGAAAAAATCGTTTTCGGGGCCCCAGCCCCAAAGAGTGGAAAATTTAATATTCTCTTTTGCCAATTATTGTTGGAAGCATGTACTCAAAACATTTCTTAAATCTCATGCTTCTACCTACACGGGAAATAGATGAATTATTGATTTTCAATTAGCATATAGCTTATATAAGGAGAAAAACAGTTTTGGGGCCCCGGCCCCCACATGAGTGAGATTTAAAAAAAAAAAATTTCACCAATTTTCGTAGTCAGAGGGTACCCAACAACTTCCCAAAGTTTCATGATTCTACCTACACGGGAAGTTGGAGAATTAGTGATGAATGAGTGAGTGAGTGAGTGAGTGAGTCAGGGCTTTCACTTTTATTAGTGTAGATTCCTCTTCAATGTTTTCAAAATGTATCAATAAAATGTAGGTAGATCCCCTAAAATGTAGGTAATATCAGACACCCGAGACAAATTTTTAAAAGCCCATAAGCCTTATTTTAAAAGCATTTTGTTCCAAACTAATCTGTAGACTACAACAAACAAATGTGATTATTTTTAAAGCTCTAATCCATACTAGCCTTAAAATAATTCTCTTTTTAGACTCACCAATAAGATCTTTGCAACAAAGTCAAAAGCGGACACATTGGTGGAAAAATGTGTGTCGTGAAGACATTTGGTCGTAATACTTATTTATGGACAGCAAATAAATTTAATTGTCGGAAACAAACAAGCTGTAATTCGTTTCTTTATTGTCATGGCTCTCATTGATAAACAGTTTGATTTTTCTTTTTAAATTACATTGACAAAATTAAAATTGAATATATTGGTTTGACTAAGACTTAAGTATTATAAGTTATCTAAGTTATCAAAAACAGGTAGAGGAATATTTTCTACTTGTATATAAGGCAGGTCAATTTTTTTCTATAATGAAGAAGTGAAATTGAAATTGATGTCAATTTTGACATTGGTATTCGCAGGCTCACTTAGATACCTAAAAATAAAAACAAATATCTCTTTTGTGTCTATTTTTGTGTCCTTTCAATGTTATGCATAGGTGTCCTCAATTCTTTATAGTTGCTTTGCTGGAATAGGGTGGTAAGATGGTTCTAATTATATCTAAGTAATTTGCTGACACCCATTAACGTCACTGTCTTTGATGCAAATAGATTATCATCTGGATGGCAATGCATCAAAATAGAAATGATTTAAACGTTAAAGGTTCTGTTTCCTCTCCCTGTCTCTGTGTTGCCACTCTCTGCATCCATTGCAACGTTCAAATTAAGATAAATAAAGAGACTTACTTTAGATTTTAATCACAGATTCGGAAATTTATTTCAAATATTTCTGTTTTTGGACTTCTGCAACACCAAAAGAAAACAGATTAGCTATTGTGTATGGTGGTGGCGGCCAGGTACACGATTGCCCCGGCACCGAGAAAAGCGAGTCCGGTAAAGATGATCCATTGCACTTATGCACGAAATATAGGGTTAACCGGCCAACAATTTGTTTTTACTTCATTTGAATGTGTTGGTTTTTTTTCCCCTAGTTTTAAAAAAAAATTATTATTAATGTCTTAAAAATGAATTGTGAAATCACTTGACCAGAATGCTAATAGGAACCTAATTACAAACAGGACGGGTTGGCTTACCGTGGCTTATAAGGACACATGAGAAATATTTAAAAAATTGGATTGCTGAGTTTCTAAGAGAAGTATGCAGTTTTTTTTAAAAAGTCAAACTGATATGGAGAGGGAGAATGAATAAAGGGAAACTATAAGAAAAATAACGCCCCTAAACATATATCCTTGCATTATCACCACACATAATGTGACGCGAGAGAGGAGAGACAAAACAGTTTTAGCTCCATGACTGACGCTTGAAATGAAACAACATCAAAACCATCCCTTGTTAATATAAACAGTTAAAACCTTATAGTTAACTTTAAGTAATATATTTTTATTAAAGTTAAATTAGACAATGAGAGTTACTTATATGACAAGAAAATGCGTTTTTATTATTCTTTCTCAAACCCCTTCATGATAATGTACCATATCCATTAATTGCATTTTTAAAAACCTGCTAATTTTAATTTGCTTCTCTTTGCATTCGCAGTAGATTTTTTTACAACATGGATTAGCATAATTATTAGCCATATCTCAGATAACATGCATCCTTCGGTGGGCATGGGTATAGCGACCTTGATAAAAGGGAATTAAAAACTTTTCATTTTATGGAAATAGAGTTAGACGGGGACTTCGGTGACTGCATATTTTGGGTATAGCTTGAGATCAATGAAGATTGTATTAAATTTGGATTTTCTTTTAGATAAACCTTTGCTGTGGTGCTTTATCATTTACTTTAATCAGTTGTTTTTTTAAAAATATATTTTCATGCTAATAAAGAGCTTAAGTGTAACATCTAATAATGTTTTTTTTTAACACCTTACAAAAACAAGTGTTTTTTTTACTATAAATCCTTTATATACGAGCCATAACTATTAGGATGTTCATTATTATACGCAGGGCAAAACAATGCGAAAATATAAAATTCTAGTTATGTCTCGTAAAACGTGTTTAATATAATGCGCACTAATCGTGAATAGACTATATTTTAAAAAAGTTTTGTCAAAATAATGCGCACTTCATTGCGTGACAGGAAAAAAAGTTGTTGAATATAAATAATATGCACTACGAGACTCCTTCTAAAAAAAATTAACATGAAACAAAGAAATAAAATAAAATAACTTTCAATAACTCAATTACAGTCCATTTGATCGATCTGAAATTTTAATACATCATTTTTATTATTGGCATGAGTCTGCCTGCAAAGTTTTCAGCTGGCTAGCTTACAAGGAAGTGGGTTAAAAACCGATCAAAAATTTTTTGAGCAAGCAAGCCAGCAAACACGAACGGGCTCAGAAACCAAAAGTTAAAATAAAGTATTTTTAAAAACGTGACCCTTCAAAACAGCCCCGGACAAAACAGCCCCGAAAAAACGGCACCGACATTTACGGCCCCTGTCAAAACGACTCAAATTTGTTCACATTTTTTACCAAATTTTTTATTATTATTTATTAAATTATTTAATTTTTTTTTTTTTTTTTTCATTGTAAGCTTTTGTCAACTTTTTCACCCTTAAAAAAGTATCCAAATTGTAAGATTATTTTCTATGATGTTAAAACATTCTTTCTTTTCAACAAACAACCGTTACTTGGTACCATATAGAGTAACTGTTATTAAATATTTTTCGTGATGTAATTATTATCGTTTCCTATGAACTAAACCTGAAACTGAATCGATGAGTAAGAAAACTAATATAATATTTGATTGTATTCTTTACTATAAGTCCATCTAAAAGTCCAGGGCCGTTTTGACCGGCTAGTTATGTCGGTTAACCAACTGTTTAGAACGCTCACATGCCACAGTTTTCAGTTGACTGGAATTTCAATAATAAAGTTGTAATAAAAGCTCTGTTGGTGTAATAGTTATCTAGTATTTACTTATTGTGTTATTGCAAGAGATATTTATTATCATTGGTTTTCATTGCCTCCATATCAACTTTTGTGTGTGTGTGTTTAAATGTGTGTCTGTGTACGTGTGTGTGAGGGGGCTCTCGAGTTGGGGGGGGGATGAATATTACGCACAGGCTTTATCTTTTTGTTATATTAGCATCGCTTAAATTTGTCACCACGTCTTTGAAAGCCCCAGTGTCCAACCTGTCTTTCATTTTTTTTTTTTTTTTTTAAAGAAAAAGGGGGTTGCGGCGGAAACCTCAAACTTCTCTCATCGATCTCCGCTGCAGCCCTTTTTCGGACATAGCGTTTATTGAAAATATTTTTTGCATTTACATTTTATTTTGGCTGAAGGCCTTACAGTTTTTTTTGTGTTTTTTTTTGGTTTTTCAAAATTTTGATGATACAATTAAACAGTGTTAAAGACAACAGACAACTAAATTTTAACGTGTTAGTGTTAGGAGGCCACAAATTCATGGTGAGATGCGTGACTTCCCCGTGGAGTGAAATATGAGTATGAAGGGGACGATAAGTGACATGGTGTGAAACATAAAAAATTTAAACATGGGTGATGGCTGTTCCCCCTTGGACTTCTCCGTGTCTCCTTTTCTTGATTCTGCAGTTTCCTCTCTGAAAGGAAAGAGCGAATTTCTTAGCGTAGACACTGTCCGGGTGAACATTTTACGCATAAAAAAGGACATATATATCTATATAATATATTTACAAGTATTTACAGTGACTGTTTCCAGCCCCGCCAATTTGTTGTATTATTATTCAACTTTAGTTTAGTCTATATTTGTTTTAAATTTGGTCTATTAAATTTTGAATTTTAGCTCTAAAGAGGATCTCTATTAAATTTTCTGTATATGTGTGTTTGTTAAATATTACATTCCTTCTGCACTGCCAAATGTGCTGTCTGTACATTGTCCTCTCAGGACAAATGTTGGTGTAAAAGGATTTTGAAATTCACACTCATGGGGGCCGGTACCCCAAAAACGTATTTTTTTCTTATATGAGATTTATAAAAATTGAAAATTACTGATTCTCTTATTTCTCGAGTAGGTAGACTCATGAAACGCTGTTGAATTGATAATTACACTTTCACGATGGTAGCAGATGAAAACATATTTTAAAATATCTCTTACTGGGGGCCGGGGGGCCAAACTATTTCCCCCATTCTCCATTTAGGTAGAAGCATAAAACTTTGGGAAGTTGTTGAGGACAATCTCCAGATGAAAGTTGGCGAATGAGAATGATAAATTTCCACTCACAGGGGGCCGGGGCCCAAATATATTTTTTTCTTGTATTAAAAACCAACTCATCACAAATTCCACAATTCATCGTGTAGGTAAAAACATAAAACTTTAGGAAGTTGTTGGTACCCTAGAAACGACGAAAATTTGCGTAAAATAATTTTTAAATGCACGCTCATGAGGGCCTGGGCCCCCAAAAAAGTGTTTTTTTTCTTAAACGTGCTATAAAAATTTGAAAATCAATAATTCTCCTATTTTCCAAATAGGCAAACGCATGAAACTTTGGGGGTTTGTTAACTACACTTCCACGATGGTAGCAGGTGAAATTTTTTTTAAAACATTCTTTACTGTGGGCTGGGAGGCCAAAATGTAGTTTTTCTCTAATATTAACTATATAAAAATTAAAAATCCCCAATTCTCCCATTCCCTATGTAGGCAGAAGCATAAAACTTTAGGAAGTTGTTGGGTACCCTTTCGCGAAAAAAATTAGCGTAATATAATTTTAAAATTCACACTCATTCGGGCCGGGACCTCAAAAACGTGTTTTTTCCAAATATGTGCTATATACAAATTGAAAAGCACTATTTTTCTTATTTCCCAAATAAGTAACGCATAAAACGTTGGGGATTTTTTAAATACACTTCCACGATGGCAGCAGGTGAAATAATATTTAAAATATTCCTTGGTGGGCGCTGGGGGCCAAAATATAGTTTTTTTATGCACTCACTCACTTATCACTAATACTCCATCTTCACGCAGCAAAGCGCGGGCAAATTGCTAGTAAGTAATAAAAGTCAACGAGGTGATATGCCATACCATACCACCAAATTAGCTAAGTTTTTATTTATTATTTTTATATTCGTTTTATTTGTGTAATATATGTCCGCTAAAAAAGGCTCTTTGCCGAAACGTTCGCTGTTTTGTTACGTCCTGTCAGGCTAACCCTTACCTTGTTTACGTCTTTTCCATTTACAGTGGTCATTACATTCGCCTAAAACGTGGAAGGTCATAAGTTCAAGCCCAAGCTAAAACAATTACTTAAAATTTTTTAAAAAATGTTTATGTTTGTGCCCGTTCATTTCCCACGTCCTTTTCGAACATGACTTCGCAACACGGCTGTAAGCTTTGTTTCTCGACATTGGCATAATAACTTTGTGCTCTACGTTGTGCTCAGTGACAGAAAAGTAACCACACACATTAACCCCAACAATTACTTTCATAAAATGAATACTTAAGGGTCCTTCCATCGCTCTCCAGGCATGCACACTGTGTGTACCTGCAGCAGTGTTTACCATATAGCCAGCCGGATTAAGACTGCACGGGGCCCCGGGCTGCAATGAAACGGGGGCCCTATCCAGCCAGCGTCCCTTAAAATAAAATGATTGTTAACAGCTAATATAGGAATTTAACTAAATATTAATAATGAATAAAAAATAAACGAACACTAAGAATTAACTGCTTGAAGTATTTGTGGTATATTGCAATTGGGGTGAAAAGGAAACATTTATTTTCCACTCCTGGGAATCGAGCCCCACACCGGTTGCATGACGCGCCTGTTCTCTCTTCACACGGCGAGCGGAGCTTGTCTTAAATGAGACATTTTTAAAATTATAAACTATACTTCATACTATGTTCTCTAAGTGAGCCAATTAAATCACGTTTTATCGATTATTAACACTATCAGGTCTTATATGTTACACCCGCTCCTTCTGTATAGAAGATTAATATAGTTAATATTTATTATTTTTTATATTTTCAAGGGTTCGTGCAAACATTTGCACACTATTATTATTAATATAAAAAAGTTTGGGGCCCCTAACTTTAGCCCACTCAGCCCCCCCTTAATCCGCCATAGCTTATAGCTCATGTGTTCTCAGTCGCTTTGGTATCTCCTACGGTTGTCTGAGCTACGTTACCTTTCCAGTGTCCTCTTCCGGTTCGGTTTGCTAACAGGGCCAAACGTTCAAAAGATATGTCTGTATCTTCCAAAACCTGTTTTCAGTCATGGACAATTGTACGTTGCTCTCTCCAGAGTTCCTTCTTTTCTTTCACTCACAGTTGTTTGCCCAAACCCACCCCATTTGGACAATTGTGTTTTTCAGAAAGTCTTCACCCATCACTAAATCATTAGCAGCGTATGCTTCGACGCGGGTCGGTTAGTTTTAATAAATTCGTTTAAAATAAATCCCTCCTCTTATCAACTACTTACTATCTGCACGAAGCAAAATTTTCAGCTGAATCTTAGACAGTCGCATTAAATTAGCTTGTCATGAACAATTAAGTGAAGAAAGAACATCTGACAAATAATATATTGGCGGTCATTAGGAAATTAAGAATTCCAGGAAACACAAACGAACTATTCCCCTCATAGTATCTATCATCAAATACTGAGATATTGTTAATAAATATAAGCTAACATTTACTTTGTAGAAAGGTAGAGCTGTTGCCAAATACTTCAGCTCCAAAGCATCAATTTAGCTATGACGTATCTCAATGTTGTATTTTTATAAACCAGAGATTAGAAATTTATGATTAAACGGTTTGTAGAGAGATATTGAAATGTGTTCCTCAATTCGTTATTAGCAATAAGGTCGTGAAATATTGTTTGTCTATCTTTTAAAATTATGGAATTAGTTAAAATAAACGAAACAACTTAATTAAACAAAATCTTATCTTATCTTAGATATACAGACGCTCCTTCTATGCAGAAGATAATTGCGTCCACAGACGATGAGAGATGATCTGTTGGCAAGTGATGCAGCGGTCACAGGCCACGGTTATAGGGGTTCCAAGCATTACCCAGCCGCCTAACTATTGTCTAGTTGGGTACCCATTCAGAGCTGGGTGACTCGGGGACTCCTCAAGCCCCTGGAACAAATCCTCGCCTTCGCGTGGATTCGGACTCGTGACCATCGGTATGACAGTCGAGCGCGCTACCTCTCGACCACCACGAATTATTAATAATTCATGCAAACAACTCACGTCACATCACACTACCCGGTAAATTTTGTATTTGTTTACTTTTTCTTTGATGCAAAGCTTTCCGAGGAACACCGCCCAGTTTTATTGGTTTGTTTAGATATCTTATAAAGAAAAATATCATCCAATCGCTTAAGTTGCATTTTATTTACTGACAGCGTAAAGTACTACAAAGAAGTATTTCGTATATCCACAGAACCATTGGAGTCAATTCTTTGCTGCAGGGTTAAACGGCCATGGATTAGAGCAGTGGTTACCAACTTATTTTGGGTTACTACCCCTTTTTATTAAGGCCATGTGACCCGCACCCCTCATGAAATTTTGAATAAGTCATTTTCAATAAAGTTTTTTTTTTTTTACAAAATAAAGCCACTTTACATTATAGAGAATGTTTTTAGTCAACAGTTTCTTTATAAGAGACAGTTTTAAAAATAATTATAAATTATTAGAAAAAAATGAAACATGGTAAATTATGTATAATTTAGTCACATAATAAGGTCTTATAATTTTCTTTTAGTCAGATTACACTTTGTCTTCAACTCCACTGTATTAGATTAAAATTGGTTACAAGAGGAGTTGATGAAATATCAAGATCCTAATTCGTCCGATGACCGGTTAAAACTTATTTGAAACTTAGTAGCAGCTTAGTTATATCAACACATGTCCAGCAGTAAACGGGAACTCATTTAAATAGGAAACAAGAATCACACAAATTACCAGGAACATTTAGTTGACCAAAATGTTTTTATTTGTAAGTATTTAATTTTGAGCTATGACTTCACAAAAATTTCGTTTCGTTTCTAAATTAATGAGTTCTTTTTGTTTATTACCATATTTTACTTAATATTTAAAAAAAACCATTAAAAATAAAAAAGTTGATGTATGGGGATGCCCTATAAGTTTACGTGTTGAATTCCGAGACGTAAATCAAGGAACCGATATCAAAGGGACAAATTTATTTGTACAGCTGTAATGTCACAGATCTAAGTGACATCTTCATTTAAAGTGTTCACTCTCAAATAATCCAATCATTTGTTGACAATATTAAATTTCCAGGTTAATTGTTGACAATAAATTATTTTAAAATAACTTACGCGTCATTGCTGTAACGACCCACATTTATTTACAAACCCTTTGTTATTTAAAAAAAAAAATACCGTACCAATTTTACAAATTTTTTAAGAGCCTTCCATTATGAAACAAACCCCGCTCCGCTGAAGATTATAACGCCAGGCCTGCAGCTGCGGCAAATGATTTAAATTGTTTGGTGTGTGATATTCAGTTACAGCCTCCGTAAACGTTTTATCTATTGTGGAAATAAAGAGATATTTAAATAATTCGACGTGAAACGGATTTCGTCTCCGCCTCCGGCAAATCAGAAATCTGAGCAGTTTTACAAATGCGGCTCGGTGTCGGTACAGCCCTACAAATAACACCGAGCAATTTTTAACCTGTCAGAGTTGTCCGGCAAGGAATAAACATACTTTTATATTCATTGAATGATTTTTGTCTTGGATCAACTAAACAGCTGCATTCGTTACTAAATTTAAAAAAGTAACAGCATCAGATTTGATATCAATAGGTTAATTTTAATTCAACTGCCTTTGACGTGCTGGTACTTGACAGGAAATGTTTCCCTAATAAAGTCAATCGCTAAGTTTCACTGGCTGGCTAGTTTGGTGCTAAGCTCAAATATAAGTTTCCCCAGTTTCTGCTACATCTTCAGAATGTTTGCCATGCAAAGAAACAGAAATCGTTAAAATTGATTGTTTTATTGGCATTGTTTATAATTATGACTTTTAGATTCCTTACATAAGTCTAAAAATCTCAGATAATGATATTTGATAAACAATGTTAAAATTAAGCTCCCAGTTTTTTTCCGCTTTTTGATTTCCTTTCCAATTCATTTCATGTAACTTTAGAATCCCTTTTAACGTCTCTCACCACAATAATTTATGTTTTTCACTATTGCTGGACACCCAACAATGAATATAAATTATATATTTTCATCACTCAGAAGGTGCAACTTGATATCATGTCCATTTCGCTTACAAAAAACAAACAAACAAAAAACAACATATCTGTCTCCCCCCCCCCCAAATGCTTCCATATTGCAAACACATATATTTTTAAAACATTGTGTATGCCCAGTTTATTTTCAACATCATGTATTATTTTCCTCATCTTTGGACCCAGTCCTTTATAGCTTGTAAACTTTTCATCTAAGGATTTTATAATTTTTTATGTGATATTATTTTCCAGCTGAAGAAACTCCATAGAACTTCAATTAACTCCTAAACAAACCAGAGCACCACGGTGTTGACATGAGATACGTGGCGATGAAAGAGACAGAAAGAATGAAGGACAACGATTGGGCCCAGTCTGTTAATGAGTTGTTTATTACAGTTTCTGGGGTATCGGAATATGATATTAAAATTGGACAATAGGGAGAAATAAAAAAATAAACGTTCAGTTTCAAGCTAAAACAATTATAATTAATTTATGGTTGCATAATTTGATGACTTAGCTCGCATTTCCTTCTCATTTTATCTTCATGTAAATCTGTTGGCTGTCCTCTCTGCCTGTATCTATCCATAAACATTTCTCTGCCTTGACCTATCTTTATCTCACTCTTTCCTTATCTCTATCTCATTATTTCATTCTCTCTATTACATTATATCCTTCTCTCTATCTCAATCTTTCCTTCTCTCTATCTCTCTCTTACCTTCTCTCTATCTCACTTGTCAGGGGTATGAGAACCACTGCGGTTGTCATTTGGAATATTGCCTGGTCACGGGCTCATGTTTTGAACTCTGAACGAGTTCACTCGAGTTCATGTCACGAGGGGAGCGTTTGCTCAGGCCACGCAAGGTATGTCCAGAGACCCCGGGTATATAATAACTCGTGGGTCTCGCTGTGTAAGACAGAGACGGACAAGGAGTTATGTTGTAGAGAGCGGTGGGGTGTAGACAAGTCACCGGTGTCAGAACACGAGATTACCGCAACTGTTAGAGCTGCCGTGTTAGTCGGTAGGACTGGACAGCGGGGCTAGATGGTAACTGAGAGACTCGGAGATATGTGTTAGTGAGACGACCAGAAGTGTACATAGTTGACAAGTGTCTTGGAATGTAAATAAAGAAGGTTTGCTGTTAAAAAGGACTTGTGTTACATTGATTGTACAACAGTGTTGGAGTGTAAGCCTCGGGACCCAAAACCCTAGACAACGGTACACGACATCACTCTTTCCTTCTATTTCACTCTTTCCTTCTCTCTATCTCACTCTTTCCTTCTCTCTATCCCACTCTTTCCTTCTATCTCACTCTTTCCTTCGCTCTATCCCACTCTTTCCTTCTCTCTATCTTTCTTTCTTCCAACCTCCCCTCTCTCTCACTTCTGTTTTTTTCCTGCTAGATTTCCAAATAAATTTTTAAGATAAAATAAATATTGAAAACAACGTAAAAATACTTTTTGAAAGAAAGTGCCAGAGATGTCATTTAAGGTTAATATTTTAGTGGAAAGAGCACTTGATACGTTCATATTACACGGGGAAAATCAGCAGCTTTTCTATTGGTGTCTTTAAGCTTCACTACCAAAAACAATGACATAAACAAGAAAACAGATACATTTCAATTTTAATTGCACGTAACCGTAAAGTTATGAAGGTATGATTAGATTTTTAAAATTAGACAGACAGATATATAGATAAATAGAAAGATCGATGTTTAGTTAGTTAGACAGAAAGATTTATAGATAGACGGATAGAAGGCAGATGGATAGATAGATGGATGAATAGATAAATAAATGATAAATAGATGGATAGATAAATGGATGGATAAATAGATAGATAGATAGATAAATAGAAAGTTAGATAGATAGATTCTCCTCCATATTGTCTTGCATTAGTTGTTCCGATCAAATTTAATATGTAATGAAATTAAAATTCATAAACTAAAATTTCTAATTTATGCTTGAAATTTTAAAACAGATTTACGATTATTATCAAAAGACACGGGGACAGCGTATCAAAACGCCAAGAGTTAAAAGGTGAACTGTCAAACATGCTCACAACACTCTATTGTTGCGAGAAATATTTTTAGCATAATTTACCATGACAAAAAAAAGGCGTGGCTTACACTGGTGAAATATCTTCATTCACTTTTAGATTGGTTTCTTTTTATAGTCGCAACACAATACAAGTTGTGCAGGATTATCATTATTTGAAGATTTTTTTAACGTCTTTGGAATCAGTAAAGGAGGAATCAAAACATAACAAGACTATTTATTAAAAAAGAAAACATTTTATAAATTCAAAGACCTGCACGCACGAATACTTTATTAAAATGTTAATTTAAAATGGTTTATTTTGTATAATAAAACAGCATATAAATCAATACTTTTGTGTTCAGCAAAATTACGTTGTAAAAAATATTTATAGATCTACTTGCTAAAAAGCTTTGAAGATGTTATCTTAAATATCTTGTGTATACTTTAAAAGTAGAAATTTGGCTGCAATGTTCCAGATTTATTTCATAATCTTAGGGATTATTCCCTTTTTGACATGTGAAGTGTTTATTAAAAATTATATTAAATATTTTTGCGAAACATTTACGATACAAGATAAGGAGAAATTCGCAAGTTTCTATGACTTAAAAAACCCAGAATCTGTTGGACTGCCCAATCTGGGTAGTGTTCCCAAAGAAGCTTCGTGTCAAGGAAAGTGTGGACAAATTCAAAATTTCCCGTGTACGTGTGATGCCAAATGTGTTGTGTACAGAAATTGTTGTGAGGATTTCGCTTTAGTTTGCCCGTCTCTTTTAGCAGATGCTTACACAAAATTTAAAAACTTCTTGAACTTAGACATACAATGTTGTGTGCCTATGAGAACGTTAGTTATATCCAGCTGCAGAAATCAACAAAATTTACAATCTTCCAACTTTGAAACTATGGATAACAATGAGGCAGTTACGGATATTACTAACGGTTTGGTTTATAAAAATTTGCAGATATTTCGATGCAACAATGACTTTGGAAAACCAGTAAATTGGAGTTTAGTTTTTCCGTTTGGGGCGAAAATTAATAATTTAAATGAAGCATATTTGGATGATTTGCTTATGGGGTCAAATTTTGTTCTTAATTCCAAATTAAACTATAATCAATCTTATTTAACTTATTCCTGTTCATTACCTGCACATAATTTACCGATCGGTATTGAGAAGGAGAATATTAGTTCTGTGCAGGAAAAGTTCCTAAAACATATTTCATTCATAATTTGTGATGAGAAATCTTCTAATATTTACATCAACCGATATGTCATGGAACAACATTTATCCCCACAAGGATTAAGTTGCCTACCAAAGTATAATATCTCTGTTGAAGGACTGTCGTTAAGTTCTGTCAGCGCCATTGAATCTAATGACTTCTTTATATTATCTTTTATTAAGGATATTTTGACAATGGAATATGTCTATGTCGACAATAACATGTACAATCCATGGGATACGGTAGTTTGCGAGCCGTCTTCAATAACAATTCATCATTCCGGAAAAATAAAATGTAAATGGACTTTAAAAAAATGTAACACAGAAGCGGGATATGTGTTGAGACAAAGCAAATGTAGAAAACTTAATACTTATAATTTCTTCTTTCCATTTGAAAAAACGTTTCTTGCAATGAATTATTTTGCAGCCGTATCTCAGTTCATTCACTGTTTTTTAAAAGACCATGTTATGCCTCAAATGCTACACGAATGGCCGCCTTCTAGAAAATATTTTAATCACAGCACTAACGAAAGCTTCTATATAATATCGCTAATAGCTGATTCCCTTAGGCCAAACATTTATTTTTTTGAGGACATATCAAAAAATGCGATTGAATTCATTTTAGGATTGACAAATAGTTATTCTACATGGATTGCAGTAAATGACATTACATCGACATGTGGAGCCAGCAATATCAATATAGAACCGTCTAAAAAAACTTATGCTGGGGAAGTTAAGTCAAATGGAAGCTTTCCACGTCTTTGCTATGTAAAGAAAAGCTTATTAATTTATTCTGAAAGTTACAAACACTTTAAATACAACACTCTTTTAAGCGATTACAGGTGTTTTCATCATGATTCGCCTAAAGACCAAAATAATGGAAGCTTTTATACCATCATGTCCTCCTGTTTTAATAGCTCAGAAAAGTTAGACATATTTTGGCTCGTAGTATTTTATGGTCTATTAGGCTATTTCTCATATATGTTACGTTATTCCTTGAAAAACTAAAACTCTTCTGCCTCCTGAAAATGTTAATTACCATTAGAAATGATTCTCAGCGTGTCATTTGTTTCATTACTTTTCCTTGAAATTATTCATCTTAATACGACATACCTTCATACGCACCAAAAGCCTTTAATGAACTAGTTACCCAAAACTATTTACAATACAACGCTCGTGTTCAGTATGACACCATAACACTCATGTTCAATAGGTCACCATAACACCTATGCTTAGTATGACAATATAACACTCATGTTCAATAGGACACCATAAAGCTCATGTTTAATAGGACAAAATAACACTCATGTTCAATAGGACACCATAAAGCTCATGTTTAATAGGACAAAATAACACTCATGTTCAATAGGACACCATAAAGCTCATGTTTAATAGGACAAAATAACACTCATGTTCAGTAGGACACCACATCACTCATGTTCAGTATGACACCATAACACCTATGCTCAGTATGACACTATAACACTCATGTTCAGTAGGACACCATAACACTCATGTTCAGTAGGACACCATAACACTCATGTTCAGTAGGACACCATAACACTCATGTTCAGTAGAACACTGTAGCTAAGCCATGACCTTAATTGATGCTTAACACCTTGTTGCCAATGCCTAATACAGTCGGATTTCACTAAGTTGAATTTCCCTAATGTGAGAGACGTGTTGTGTTGTTGTATTGACATGGTATGAGCGTGCGAGTTGACTGAGCATGAAACACTTTGGTTCAGACTGTGAACTGTAATAGTGTGTGTTTGTGTAAACGGACACACATTCTTATGCTAATGCATTTCCGAAAGGACGTCTATTTCGAGAGTGAAAATGATTAAGGCAAGAAAAAGGAGTGTTGTATGTTGGGACTTATTTTTAAAAAGAAAAATCTTACTGCCCCCATCTCACTGGGAGGGAGTAAAGTGTTTGTGTGTGTTTGTGTTTGGGGGAGGGGGGCTTTCTCTCAGATGACGGTATGTCAAAACCAAGTTGGTTTCCTTTCATATGAAACATATTTCCTGTTTGATGGCATGGCTGTCTTCCCCCCCCCCCCTCATAACAACATTGTCGTGGATTAATCCTCGCCTATTTCGCAATTTCTCTAACTGGAAAACTCCGTAAGCTGATTTTTTATCGTGTCCCTTTTAGTTCCACTTAGTGAGGTCCAACTGTATTCAGAGAAATAATATTTTATAATCCTACTAGCCCTAGTAAAATTAAACAATTTCTGTTCGGTGACTTAAAGTTTTTTAAAAAGATTATTTCGATAATATTTATTCTAACAAGCTAAATTATTTCAAATTACCAATCAATGAAATAAGCCATGTTTTCTTGACTTTACAAAAAAGTTTGATTGAAGTGTAAATCACATCTGTTTTGATGCCTTCCAGTTTAGAAACTGTGCGTATATTTTGTAAATTTACTTTTCATAACCAGTAATTATTTTGTTAATCAATTGCCAATCAATGACATTTAAATATCCGTCATATAAACAATTTACTGATGCCATTAAATTGCTTTGTTGTTAACTCTAAAATTCTCTGGATATCAACTTCCTACTCAATGTCTAATATATTTCTCTTAAAAATTTGACCGTTGCACTTAACATTTTTAAGATAATAAATTATTTTTTTGTAAACTGTACATTTTTACTTGGTTATTAATATCATTCACTATTGAAAACAAACTAAATTTTATTATTTTATTTAATGCATTTAAATCCATTCATCCATCCATCAACATCCATTCATCTATTTACCTACCATTCTTCCTACCTAGATACTTACCCGCATATATTTTTATATATATCATACAACTGTGGATTAATATTTTAAAAGAATATTATCATGTTCTAAGTTAATAAAACAACAAGGCTATGCCTTTGAGTTTGAAATTCATGTGTTCATTTTTTAAAAATCTGTGGTTTATTTGTTCCAAAACAATTGCTTTTCAATACTTTGGTGTATGATTATAGCAAACAATGTGAAAACAGATTTTTTATTTCAAGTTTGTGGGAAATAAGTCATAGGCAGGATCTCCCCGTTTCTTATAGAGGCGTAGCTTCAATGCAGCACGATTTTTGTTTTTGGCTTCAAGATAAGTCATGTATTTTCAATGATTTAATGCATTTAAAATAAGACTCACATTTAATGTATGCAATAAGTTTAAAAAACAACAACAAACCTTTTAGTAAAAGTTATATTCATGTAGGCTAAATGATTTATTTTTGGAATAAATGTAATTTAAAACATTTAAACAAAAGCAGCGGCAAACTTTTTACTAATTTTTAAAGTAAATACAAAACAAAGAGCTTAGGGGAAGATATTTGTAATTTATTCTAGCTAATCTAAAAGCAATAATTGATGATTTTTTATAGCAACACAAATAAATTAAATACAATTATTTGAAAATTCCTCGATCAACGCTCAATTAAAGAAAATGAAACAAAAAAGGGTGAAAAGGATTGATTTTGAAAACAACGCTTTAAGTTCAAAGAAAAAAAAAGGGACGAAACAAATTATAAATTTCTTTCCTATAAAGTTCTCATGTCTACAAAAATGAAAGCGTGGGCACCAAATCTTTTAGGGCAGTATTACCCTAAGGGGTTGTCCGGGGAGCGATGCTGGTCCGTGATAGCTCGGCACGGGTGAAAACAGCGACTGTCAAAACAGCGACCGTCAAAACAGCGACTTCAAAACAGCAACTGTGTCAAAACAGCGACCGTCAAACAGCGACTTCAAAACAGCGACTGTATCAAAACAGCGACTGTATCAAAACAGCGACTGTATCAAAACAGCGACTGTATCAAAACAGCGACTTCACCGCAAAGCTATTCTAGTCCAACCGTAAACCTAACACAGTGGTTCTCAACTTTTTGACACATAGACCCGTTTTCATTGTCTAAACTATCCAAGGACCCCAAGTGAAAAAACTACATAAATGCATAGAAAAAAAAACCTAAAAAAATTGCAACATTTTAATGAAGTATTTAATGAAAATTATACATTTAAAAATAATTAATGACGTAGATTAGTATATGTTACATACATATGCACTTATTGATATACAAACAAGTGAAATAAAATCGTATCAACAAAGAATTAAAAATAACATTTAATTTGTCTTAGCTCCATAATATATAAATGAATTAAAAGGAAGATTTAAAACAGAATAGTAAAGATGAAGGTTAATTAAAGTATGTGACATTTATCTCATTTTAATAAAGTCCGGCATCCTTCCGTCTCGCGAGACGATGGTGCATCACCGTTGGGTTGGGTTGCATTTTCTCGAGTGGCTGTGCAGTCCTATCCTTGAGTGACAGTCTTTGCCACAGTTTTTACACACGAGTTCTGTGCTTCCAAATGTTTTGGCCTTTCTCCTAGCTCTTCTGTCTGCAGCCTCCTCCATTCTTCGCTCCTCGGCTACTACGACGCCCTCTTTGACAACTGTGCGCCACGTAGATCGGTCTTCTGCCTTACACTCCCAGTCACTTGTATGTATTTTGGCTGCTTTCATGTCCCTTTGACAGAC